>APFE031623344.1:223898-256544 GCA_000404065.3 Pinus taeda
TGTGTTTTGCACATTATTGAGATCGAAAAATTGCTCCATCTGTAATATTCATGTTGCAGGATCCTTGCCATCAAACTTCCTCATATCGATTTTTGCAATATGGTGGGTCTTCCATCCAACATTCTATGTAATCATGATTAACATTTCTTTTGTTCTCATCATGAGTTTCCTTTACTACCCTTTCACTGTTAGTACGCATTTCTTGTAGAAACTTTGTTAAATCTGTCTTCAAATCTTCCATGCCTATCTTCAAATCTTCCATGCTTGTCTTTAAACCATCCATCTTAGCTTCTACATCTTTCTTTAAACCATCCATATTAGATTCTGTTGATTTTTGTGCAAGTGACACTTGTTGCACTTGGTCTCGTAATTTTGATATATCATGTTACATTTTTTCCCCTTCTTCATGAGTCATGCTAGAGCTTTCAGGTTGCTTACTAGGTGTTTGCATTTTCTTTCCTCGGGAATCAATTACCGATAATAATGCTTTACTATGCTCTTTTAATTCCTTCAAGCTAATTTTTGAAACCAAGCTTACGCAAAAATTTAAAAAAACTACACACCTTTTTTCACTTTGTAGGATCTCAATATTGAATCTCATGTATCTCTATAATTTCTGATCATCTAGTTCTGAATTTGCGACCTGCAGTAGGCCTCTGTATTCTCTTTCCAATGCCACCAGTCTGATCCAAATTTGATTCTCGAGGGAAGAGTTATGCCAAATCTCCCACAGTGACCTGATTATAGACTAGTTCAGTAGAGTGAACTTGTATGACATGCCACGAGACACTGTTTCGACCTTTGGCTCTGAAACCTATATAGACGAAACTACAGTCTGTCCTCTTTCTATTCCCTTTTATGAAATTTCAATCCGATGCTCAGAAAGAAAGTTATGGCGGTTTTCCCCAGGTCACCTGTTTGGAATGTAATTCAGGAGTCTGCAAAAAGACCAGCTTCCTCAGATCATATCTCCGCAAATATAGCGTGAAAAGATCTGAAATTCAGATCTGAACTTCAGTACGATGTCTTCTCAAACGGGTGTTTTTTTTTGCTTCTAAAACGTCGCAAAAAAAATGTTATAGCGAAAATTCCACGATGACCTGTTTGGAGCAGCGAAACCCTAGAATCCAAAGCTCTGATACCAAATGTTATGAAACCAGATTAAGAAAATTTAGAAAAGATAGATCAACACCTTAGAATTCAGCCTCTTTGAGGGGGCAACCTCCTTTACATTACATAAATGAACAATTCTTGGATGATTCAAATGACAAAACCTCCTTTCTATATATAGGAGTCTAAGGAATCACAATATAACTCAACTGACCTAACAATAATAACATAAAGCCACAAAAATAACAATAGAGGGATTCTATGGGGCACAGTAATAACAATATGGGGACAATAAGGGAACAACAATATTAATAAGGGGTACAACTACAATAGTAATGGGGTGATCACTAGTATTATAGGGACCCAACAGAAGACCATGAGGATATGGGTCCATGCCTTGGCCTCACGTTAGCCCAAAAACTAAAACGTGAAAGGTACAAAGGACAAAAGTAAAGGATCATTGGGGCAAGAAAGCTTGGGATGACATGGAAAAAGGTAAACAAATTCCAAAAATATGACATGTGGATTGAATAATTGTGTAGGCATTGGATCATTCTAAGGAAAATAATAAGAATGCAATCAAATGAAAAGATATAGGATTAAACTCAACACGACCCTAGAAAAAGAAAAATTATATAAAGCACAGGGGCATGAGAATGGGAATGAAATTTCCATGATTGTTGCAAAATTATTTGTAATTTTCCTTGGTCTTCAAGAAATTTTCTTTGATTAGCCATACGAAACTTAAGAGACCAAAGGCTCATGGCATACTAGAAGAAGTAGAAGCCATCCATGTTTTTGGAGTTGCATCAACAAAAGAAGCAGGATATGATTACGACTCATCTTGCAAGTTTGCACGGGAAAGAAAATATAAATCAAAGTAATTATACAAAGCACTAAAATTAAAAAAATATTATGATGAGAAAATGAATGCCTTTTTGAGTATGTTTGTGACTTTAATCTAACTGATCACTTTATTCTAATTTAATTTTCTAACAAAATCAAGCCTTCAATTCAAACCAATGAAGATATTCAAAAACAAGAACATCGAAAATAAGAAATAAAATGTAACTAAAGAGAAAACAAGTAATAAAACAAAAACTAACATCAGATGACGATGAACATATATATGCCTATTTGGGAAGAATTTAATTTCAATCTTACCTTATAGGTCATAACATTCTCCCATGCATTTTCTTAGAATTTGCACATCATAATAATATGCTTATTTAATCTACACTAAATGTTAAGTAATGAGTTGTCAATTTTCATTCATAATTACATTGAGGGACAAGAGTGGTAGAGGCCACCATTTAAAAATGCTTGTGGATTAGAAACTGGGCATTTTCAAAAGCACCCAGCTATAGGGATTCTTTGGAAATTCTCCATTCATGATTTTTTTGCAAGTAGCAATTTCAACAATTTGATGAAGTTTACAAAGGAAGATAATCTAGTGCATTTACAAACAGAATCATAAGCAAGATATCCTTTTGGAACATATTTAATGATTGATATGCTCTAAGTCGTGCTTTTCCAGGAAATAAAGAGAATACCAAGGAAACACTTGGGCTCATTAACTGTTTATTCAAAATATACAATATTAAAAGAAAAATAAAAGGAAAATAAATCTAACTAAACTAACCCTATTCATAATCTAATTTAGCAGAGTGGACTAAAGCAAAGTAAAATCATACTTCTCATGAAACCATTCCCTCATTTTTATTTCTGCATATCTAAAAATGTAAAAGATCAAAAGTAAAATTGAAGTGAAATTATAAAAACGAAATTTCAGCCTCTTTTGTGCATTAACATCTAACAAGTTAAACAAAATAAATTTATTTACAATATTTTAACCTTTAAATTCTTCCAAACATATGCTTGCGGGGTCATGAAAATCAAGATGTATTTTTGTTCATGATTGGAAGAGAATCAAAGGCAGAGGAAATATTATACCATATTTGGATGATATATCTTTAAATGTTGTAGCCTATTGAAAATTGTTAGCATTGTGTACAATAGTGAGACCACCAAAAATATTTTGTGCAATTAATGTTTCCAAATACTTTCGAAATCGATCAATGAAGTGTGAAAGGAAGTTAAATAAATAAGTCATAATATTTTCAAATGAATCAAATTGTTGGCCAGATTCTGATGCACTCTCAAGTGTCAAAACTTGTGAATAACTCATTAAAAAATAAGTTATAAAATCACCAAATAAAATTGAAAAATCAGAAGTTGTTCATGCTCACGATTAAATATTTGAAATTGATTTTCATGTATGCCCATTACTGCATTTTTTGAGTGTTCAAAACCTAATTGCTCAAAGTCCCAATGTAATATGTCCAAAATATCAAAAATAAAATTTGAAAGAAAACTAAACTCAAACTGAATAACACAAAGGAAACCCAAATCATAATTTACACTCATTTTATAAATAATATTACAAGATATCTGGGGTTTGTTTACAAAAAAATATTTTCCACAAATGTCAAGTGAAATGATGAGATTAAAATTATTACTATAATCCACTTGTGGAAATGGAAAAATATTTGACTCGTGATCAGAGCAGCAAGAATCATAATTACGATTGAATTCTTGACTAATGAAATCATCAAAATGCTTGGAGGTTTGAAAATGAGAACTTACTGAAACATTTTATGGATTTATGTTTTCCCATCTTCAAATATGAATGGAATTGAAGAATTGGAGGTATGATAATATGACAAAGTCATTACCAAAGGGTAAAGAGACTCAACATTGTCAACCTTCAAATCATCATTATAAATGACTTCACATTTTCTATTAGCGCCCTCTTCTTTTTCTGAATCCAGAAAATGATTAAATGCACAATTATAGGGATTTCTAGCGCTGCTGAAAGTATGGTTATTTGAATCTTCTCTGCCCATATGAAAATTAACTAGCGATTCATTGTAAGTGACAACTCTATTGTTTATTGAAATTACATCTGTATAAAAAGGAGTTATTGAAATATTATTCCATGAATTAAAATCATGAAATAAATAGGGATAAAGAAAGAAATGGTTATTTGAATATATATATATCTCAAAACTTCTTTGTTTAAGAAATTTGCTCATTTTTCAAAATGCACATTTCATATTCTTCCATATTTGAATTATTGTAGATTTTTTTTATTGTTGATCAATGGTTTCCTCAACACAAAAATCAAATTCGCTATTACTTAAAAGAATTTTAGGAGAAGCATGTATTCAGCTGACTTGAAAATTGATGCTAGGGTGCTCTGAAATTTGTGATTGATCATTTATTTTAACAGGAGAAAATTAAGAAATAGTTGCAGAAAATCTAGTGTTAAAAGTTTCTATTTGCATATCTTTTTGTTGATTAGCTTATTGTTTCATACTTGCCAAATCTATTTCTGGCTAGTTCTACTAATTGTTTTGTAGCTTGTTGATTGTCAGCTTCAACAAGGGTAGCATGATTTGAAGGAGCTGATTTTTTATTATTATTAATGACAACTAATTGATTTCTAACAACATTTTAAGGAATCATATTATTTGTTTCAGAAACATTGACTTCTTTTTGAAATTGTTGATTGTCAACATTTGCATTCATTATTTTTGAAGGATCAACATTACCATTTTGAACCAATCACTCTTCAGGAGTTGTAGTTATTCTTACAAATTCCATATCTTCTAGATCCTTAAAATTGTTAGAATTACAGGGAAGAGAGACTAAATATCTAAACCATCCTATTAACTTAAAATCTGGAGACAAATAGTTGGATCGTAATTGTAAAAAAAGTAATTTAAATATAATTATAAAATTGTCCAATGAATCCCCTTCAATCCTTCACAATGCTTCAAGTTCATCACAAACATTTTCACAATTGTATTCTTGAAAAGCATGAAGGATTCTTTTTAAAAATGCATCCCAACTATGTACAAAGGAAACTGGTAATGATCGACACCAGTCTTCAGCTTGGTCTGTCAAAGTAAGAGTGAATATCTTGCAAATGACACATTAGTCAATATTAAAATTATTGTGATTTAAAATAAATCGAAGGAGATGATCAAAATCATAAGTCTTACCATTGAATTTTATTTTTTATAGAATCCTCACTACCTTTATTGGAGTGGTGGTTGGTGGAAGTCTAGTAAAAGAACACCAAATAGGTAATTTTGAAGGAGACATTGCAAAGAGATAAAACTTTTAAAACCAAATAACATTAAAAAGACAACTTAATGTTGCCCTCTTTCCAAAACCAAAAAATGTTGATTTCCAAAAATGACCTCATCAACATTTAGGGAACACCACCTGGTCAAAATCTCAATTTAGACTCATATCCATTTGTAATGATGGCTCTCACTGGTGCTATTAGGTCCAGTTACCCCTTCACATTTCCTACTGAATTTTGATGTGTCTAATTAATTATTAATGAGAATAGGAAATCAAACCTACCCTCTTGATGCATGCCTACAACAAAGAAATTCTTAAGCTGAATTGAGGGCTCAACCAAGCCACACCTAAAGTTTTTCCTACATAAGGAGACTTATAAGATTGCAATGAATAAATTCTAAATGTAAATCTAATCTATGATGCAAAAAGAAAAAATCCTAAATCTATCTCGATTAGGAAGATATAGATCTGGTCTCAACCAAGAGTAAGGTAGTGAAGTTTGGACCAACTTTGAATTTAGAATAAAAATGAAGTTATTAAGCTAAGGAAATAGTTCCATGACTTAATTCTAATTCAAGTAGGTATATGCATTCAACCATCTGATTAATAGTCATCAGACCTATGTTGTACATAAATCTAAATTCAAATAAAAAATGAAATCAAAATTAGCAATACAATTGTATAACGGAAAACGTTCTCATGATTCAATTGTGATAAAACAAAGACAAACTTGACATTAATCTCCTAAATAGTTAACAACAATGACAAGTTTATCCATTTGAATTCAAAATTTAATTTTATTGCAATTGCATCAACAAGAAAATATATCCTTTCTTTAATTAAATAAGCATGTGATTAGATTAAATTGACAATAGTGCAAAATACAAAGCCACATACTTATCTTGATCAAAAATTCATTACAGTTTGATTAACTATAGGCCATCTATCAACCTTTATTTTTGACAAAAGGGTACAAAAAATCGTAGATCTGATCGAACCCTTATGAGTATAAAATTTTTCAAAATAAAAACCTCATAATAGCATGAAATCTTCTAAGCTAAAATACATCTCTGTGAAATTTCGTTAAATTTGTTCCAAAGAATGTCCAACCCTCTACAAAATTATGCCTTCTATAATACTGCAAAAAGCCATCTTTTTGCAAATAATTGTCCCTATAGTTTCAGATCTATAACCCCCATTCTCCATTCTTCAAATTGTAATTTATAATTTACAAAAAGAAATCTAAAATTTGAAAGTTGTTGGGAGGTATATTTTCTCCATTAATGTTTAGCTGGCATAATTATTTTTCGTCTCCTTGTTGGTGCAATCTCATTGATTCAAAAAAAAATTGGGGCTGATCTTTCCAATGGGCCCTGCCAAAAACAATACAAAAACATAAATAAAAACAAATATTTTGTGTAATAAAAATAAAATGATAACTCTCTCAACAAATTGCCAAATAAAAAACTAAGTCGGATAAATGAAAATTAATTTCATGTTGTGATTGTTTCCCGTATTTGAACAATCTAGAAAAAGAAATAGTGACAACAATGCTTCCAAGCCAATGAAATTTTCCCAAACTAAACTCAACAAAACCAATTTTTGTTACAAGTTCGTTACTTCATCTTCTGATATTTTTTTGGGTTGTTAAATGTTCATATCTGCTTGATTTGAAATTTCCATATTATTCTCCATGATTCTAGCTTTCAAACGAGGCATACTTGGCCTCATTTGGCTTAGTAAAACTCAAGATAGAGTTAGTCAAAGATTGAGTTTCAAAATTTCCAAAGAGTTTCTAAAACCCAAGATAGAGTCAGTGAGAGATTGAGTTTCACAACTGCTAAAGTGCTAGAAAATATCATTCCTAGGCAAAAAAAAATGGGTTTTTTAATTAAAACTTTATTTTAATAAAAAAATATGATTTTTTAATAAAACTAAAATATGAAATATTTAATAAAATTAAATTAAAATAATAAAAAACACGAAATTAAATAAGGAGTTGTCTTTAGTGTGACTTTTTGGAGTCCAGTGTGAAAATTTGAGGTGAAATCTTGATTTGTGTTACTTAAATTGGTTTTTTGGAAAATATATGGATTTGGCACCCTGAAAAACTCTAGGGCACTTCGAATGTGTAGGGGTTACCCATCAAGCTTGTGATTTCAATAAATTCTTGCTGGATTTTAAAAATATTAAACCAGAAAAAATCACAAAAAAACTCCAAAAAAATCACACTAAACACAACTCAATTAAATAATAATAATAAAATAAATAAAAATTTAATATTATAAAATCAACTAAAACAAGCTCCAATAAAAAGTCAGGGGAGGCGTAAGTGTTAAAGGGAATGGGAAGCTTGGGGAGGAAAAGTGGAGGAAGGGACCCACATGGGACCCTCTCTACACTCGTGGTCTTTTTTATTTACCCATTATAAATAAAAACTCCCACTAATGCTTTCCTTATGGCTACTCCCACTGTGATCGTGTCATCCGAACAATGAGAGCCTAAGAGGAATGAAGTGCAACAAAATAAAACCTTTGAGCTAAAGAAAGCGGGATGAGGTAAGCAATGAGGTAAGGATTTTTTTATTCTAATGTTTTAATTATTATTCTATATAATGAATATTAGAATGAAATTTTTATATATGGTTTTTATGATATAGTTTATAAGTTTGAAATCCGGGGGTTTTAATATAAAATTAATAAAATAAAAGAATTAATTAAAAACAATTAGATTTACAATTAAATAATTAATTCTAGTTAATAATAATTAATAATATTATTTACTAATTAAATAAATAATTTAATTTGTATTATTTAAAAAAAATACATTTTATGCATTTTTTAGGCCTAGGCGGTGAAAATTACTCAGATTTTGAACAAGCACCATCTTTAAGTTGTAAGTAAAAACTTAGAAAAATTAGATTCATTGGGAAGTTGGCAAGAGAACACACACATTGTAGTAATAAAAAGGGGGGAAATGAGAAAAATGAAAATCCCGCAAAAATAAGAAAATAAAAGCATGAAGGAAGTGCAATGACAAAAATTTACATAGAGGGTCCCTATTATTATTATGAAGATAATAATGTAAAAATGGGGGTTGCTGTTTAGCCACTTTAGGACCATTTTAATTTTTTAGTCACTAGTTATTTTATTTGCAGTTAGGGTAGGTGCGTTTAATTGCATCTCCAAATATCAACAAGCAAACTGAATAAATGAAGTTCTTTTAAATTTTCTCACGATTTCCCAAACTGAGCATCAGTACAATGTGCAAGTGGAGAGTACTTTGTCTTTTTCTTCTTCTCTTAGTTTGGAGCTTTCAACTTAACACATCAGACTATCTTTTGCGGTGATTAGAGGTTTGAAAGTTTCTTATTACATTTCCTTAAGTCATAGCATAGTTAGCAAATCCTAATTGAATTTCTTAAGCCAATGGATAATTGTCATTTTGAAATTTGATTTATAATTCTCCCAACTCAAACTATGCCTTTTTTGGAAATGTTAGATCATGAAATCATCTTCCAAATCTCTCTCCCTTTTAATTAGAAAGGAAAACACAAGGACATGGCTCTACCTCCTATAAATCTTCCTCATTATAGATTTAGAATTAGGGTTATTAAACGAGAGATTCTTCCAAATCGAGGGACCAATAGAAATGCTTTGGAGGTCGTAGGAAACAACAATCGATAAGATCTCCTCGTTATTCTAAATTTGAGGAGCTCTTAATATGTGTCGCACAATAGTTTAAATGCAAGTACCGTATTTTTTGATCTTCTCAAGATATTTGGAATAATTCCTTTTGTTGTGCGAACCAACGGGAATGCTCATTTTGAGTTACATCTAAGTCTAAAACCAAGTGGATTTATTTTCTGCTCCATAAATTATGTTTACAACATATTTTCCTTTCAAATTATATATTTAATTTTAATTTAATTTAATCGAAGAGACTTTATAAATACTTGATAACGTCATGCTACATGCTTATGGGTATAACAGTTTGTTTATTACTGTAGCTACATTGACAATAGAAGATTACTTTGAAGATGATATTTGACCTTTGTCTTCCACCCCACAACGTAGTTTATGATGTTTATTCCTTGAGTTAAATCAGGAGTGGTCAATTTTTTAACCCTAACAATAAAACAATCTTCATTAAAAGGTTTATGAATGTACCTCCACAACCCCTCAGAGAGGTTCCCTTCTTGTAATTTTCCCCTCTGTCTCTAGTGCACATGTGTTAAACATTTATTTATATTTATAATTCATATATATGTACTTATATGGGGGTAACTATGTGGATGCCTTCAAAATAATTTATCGTTTTCTACCAATCAAGTTCATGCCGGGGTGATTACATGTATTTGTTGATTTGGTTCAACTCGTTAGGATGACTATAAATACCATGCTTCTATAATTTAAGTCCAAAGCTAAATGCTCATGTAGGACTTTCTAATTTATTTCTTATTGTAAGAAACATAGATTTTCGCTTTATCATTGTCAGTGTGTCCCATTTTTTCATGGAAATGAATTCATAATTTTATTGAAAAGAGAATTAAATTACATGAAGTTGATGTTATATAGTGATTGAAAAGGCCTTTCTTATGTCATAAAGGTGACATATGAATGCCATCATATCCGGTACCCAAAGTTTTGAAAATTATTTCCAAAATATATTCTTGAAAAAGACAAAAATATCCAAGTATTAGATCCTATTAGCCTCTAATTGTTACAAAGATGTATTATCTTGACAATCCGCTTATAGAGATTACTTCAAATAACTTGATATATAAACATATAAATTTTTCTTTTAAACTATTTTTTTCTAAAAACCATTAGAGAGCAGTATCATGAATAAATTATGTATAGCAACCATCATGATCATCCAAAATTATCCAATTTCTAGTTCTAAAGGGTATAATAAATACCTCTTTTGTTAAGTCATCTTCCAGTTGGTTCCTCCCTCTATAGATATGATAATATGAGTTTGAAGTGAAACCTACTTTAGAACCCCAAATGCTATCGAATAGTGGTTGGAGTGTGATGTTTCTTGACACAAATTTCTTAACCATTTTATCACAAGAGAATCACCAAATACCTAAAGATACGATTAACCATATTTAACTGCCATTGTAATAATCATCTTCAAAGCCATAAGCTCAGAGAAGTAATTTGAGTCTAGACCAAGACCTCCTTTGCATATGAAAGACTATGTAACAGAGATAAAAACTATTACCCTACCCTAGGAGACACCATCAAAGTAGACCTAATCTCCTCTCCTATCAACACATTCTTCAACAATATGCCTCAAGAATTTCGCTACATTTACTTGACTGAATGAGCCTAAAATATTCAAACCTTGAACAATAGAGATATATTTGTTTTCAAATATCTTGTCCAATATGCCCAATCTACCCTCCCATCAATATTTTTTGACAATATTCCTCGAGACTTTGGCTACCTTTACTTGACTGATCTTGAAATATTCAAACCTTGAAATATGCATTGTAAAGGATTTATGTTACATTTTTCAAATATCTTGGCATTTGTAGCCAACCAGTTTCACCAAGCCACACCTAAGTTGAAGCTCCATGTCCCTTTCCTATATCATTGTCACACAATCTTCTAAAATCATCTTCAATGGATTCTCATTACCAAATATCTCTCAGTTCATTGAAGCCCTCAATTTCTTTCAAAACTTGAATAGAAAATGCACAAGACATAATAAGATGAAATCTTGTTTTAGCATTTTCCTTGCACATGATGCAACATCTTGGTCCATGGGTGTTTCTCTTTTGTAGAATATCCTAAGTTAGAATTTTATTATTAACAACAACATGAAAATATGAGATTTAGATTATCATTTGAGCCTCCATATAGTTTTTGACCACTATTTATGAGGTTTTATGTATCCATGGAGCAAGCCTTCTTGTAACCCTCCTTTGGAGTATAAGTCCAAGAAGGATCTAAAGATAAAACCAAGTAGTGCTCATCCTTTAATCTAATAAAAATAGATCTGAGTTTGTTAATCTAAGAATCCCAAGTGGTTACTTGCTCCTCCCTAAAACTGAAATCTCTTTAAAATATCCATTCATGATGCCATATCATAATCTTGTTTTTGTCAACAAATTGAGATAAATTGAAAATATGTCTAGATCTTAGGTACAAAATGATATGGTCTGGAATCTTAATATCATCCCTACATCCAATCCGTGGATCCACCCCAATTTTCATTTGTGTTCCCCTATTCACACTCTCAACAAATAGGTGGCCCACTAATGGAAAATCTATCACAAAAAATTTCCATAGAAACATTATGAAGGATCTTTATAGGTTTCTAATCCAATCATCCATTTAGTGAGGATAAATATATATCTCTACTAAATGACACCATAAACATATTCATTTTAATGAGCCTCCATGCACTTATAGTCGCCAATGGTTATGAACATAGAAATATATTTTTGAGTCCCTATTGTTGCAAAAAATAGTAGGTAAGGTGCAAGGCTTCACCTATTTCTAATATAGCACAACTCAAGAATATCACCAATGTCACCTTAGTGACCTTTTCACTTTAAGCTTCCTAGAGAAACTAGACTAGCCACGAGGGGTATCCTCAACCAAGTATTCCAAGGATACAAATATGATTGATCTAAAGCATCAAAATTAATGGACCATTAGATTTATACTTTAGTAATGGTGAATGTATTACGTTTAACATTTAAAATTGAAGCAAATTCTATGGGAACACATTTCAAACAAATGTAATTGATGTTGGATTCTACTAGAATTCAGGGAATCTTTTTTCCATTTCCACAAGGACACCTATGCATGGAACCTTAAATCTTGTATCTACTATCAAGGAGCTCCCATAGAAGAGGTATGTTCCTTGAAAGGCATGGTTAACTAGAATGCCATTTTTGTAGAAATTCCATCTTATGATAGCAATTTACTGTACCCAAGTTAAAACTCTAGCTACCAATAATGAAAATCTTTAACCAGCTCTTAAAGATGAAAATTTAATTTATGGTAAAAAATTAAAACATATCATAGTAAAAAAAGTATGAATAACAAAAACTAAATTGGTTTCCAAACATTCCATTCTTTTTTCAATAACTTAGGAAAATAAATTAATACAACAACTCACTCAAAAAGGAATTTGTGAACACTTTACCCTTTCCTTTATTTTATAGGCTAAGAATGCAGATGCTAAAACAAATCCCATCCCTATGGGCACCCAAATTAAAAAGGAAAAGACTAAAATTATATATAGATTAGTGCCCATTTTGCATGAGTAACTACCCAATAATAACTCACATCACTACTAGTAGGATGACTAAAATTCAAGTACCTCTCCTTGAGATCTACCCCTCCTAGAATAGAATTCCTAGTCCAAAAGAAACCTATAACACTTTTTCCTAAACTAAAAAATAAATTTAGAAATAGAAAAACACTTTTATTTCAAATTTAGAAAAGCAACAGTCTCACTCTAAAATAAACTCTAGGACAATAATTATACTAGGAAAAATAATGAAGTTGATGGATGCATATGCCCTTTAAATCTCCCCTTTGTTGTCCTATAAAATTAGTGAACCTCCTCTGTCATAAAAAAATATGAAATGTTGTTGTTTTTGGTAAACCTATATCGTCGAAGATGAACATTATGATATTAACAAGGTAAGAAAAATTCACAAGTTCTATATGAATATGGGTGAGTACACATTTGGCATGCCATATAGATACCATCATCATAAGGATAGGATAAATACCACATAATAGAATGTTGTCAATCTTTTCGGACCTTAGCCCACCACTATGACCTTTAAGGTTTATTTTTTCTTGTGTTCTATTATTCTTTTATTCTTTTGACATTGGATCAAACACCCTCCAAAATTTTACCTGCAAATGAATTTTGGAGCCTACATAGGATCTTGCAATATGTCGTTCCATGGTCCCTTCATGGTGGGTTGATGTTTTGTGAAAAATTTAAGTCTTCTTCTTGTATCATAAGTTTCAAAGTCACTTTCTCACACATGTTCACCCCTTGATGAATTCACAAGGTCACCTTTCTTCTGCAAACTTAGACAGACCTTGTGCAGTTCTCAAGAGCAAGGCTCGCACATCCTCTAGGAATAGGGCTTGCGCAATGCCTAATTATAATGATTGATAAGTCACTATTGATAGTGACTACGTAGTCTATAAGGATAATGCACTTCATAGCCTATGCTGATAGTCATTGTGCAACATCATTTGACAGTCTCTCTCACTTCGGTTGCAATTGTACTTCTATTTCGGTTAGTTTTCCCAACTATCACTTTCATGCACTTATGCTTTCATAAGTGTTGCTTTCACGTTCATGACTATAATTTTTCTTTTTTTTTACTTTAACAAGTGGCATTTTCATGTTATCCTAACTCATGTATGTGTCACCTTCAATTTCTTTAGCTTTTCCAAGTGTCGTTTTCACTTTTTCTTATGGTCGCAAGTGTCACTTTTAATCATTTCCCCTCTTGTATATGTTGCATATTGGGCATCACTAGAGGAAGCTTTAGTGCACTCTTCTGCATTATATAGTCCTAATTATCATAATAATATGTTCTATACACATTCCTATAGCTTAGCTCACTTTATGGTCACAGTCGCCCCTTGTGTCACAACTTGTATTCTAAGTGTCACAATGTGATGTTCCAACTATCGCACTTAGAAATAAGTGTCACTTTGTTGTCATTTCATGGTGTGATTGGTGATCATAAGTACTATGAATTCCACTAGATTGTATTGATGTCATTCATGCATGTGATCTATGTTTTGGACTTGTTTGGATGTCTCTTTTCTCTCATACTCCACTAATCCCACACTTAGCCATTATGGAGCTATTTTGGGTCCTCCTACCAAGTGCAAGCTATGAAATATCCAATCTTTCACCAAGTGATGAGCATAGACTATCCATGAGCCTCATTAATGAAATAGTTTCCTCCCATACTTGTGCCCTGAGTATTTCTCCAGGTCATCTCCTACCATTGTTCATTAAGAACCTTTTAAGCATGGTCACTAACCCTCGTTGCGTGTACTGAATCATTGCACTGAGCCTTTATTAGTTCTACCTTGGATAGAAAATGGAGCACTTCTAGATGATGGAAATACCTCCTTCACCCCCTTGCAAAAGAAAATTTTGTTACACAAAGGCCTTCCACCTTTCACAATGCAGTGAACACCTTCAAATCAATGTGATCTAACCTTCTGCTACCTAATTCAGTTAACTATGCAATATCCTCTTCTACTGAGCCTCTTCTACACATCGTACAATTCTATTGGATAGTCAATACACCTGTATCTCACTGCAACCTTCAACTTCACTAACATAGGAGCCTAACCCTCAAGCACTCTGCATATTGTAGTTGCAGTTCCTAGTCTTGCCTTCTCTGCTAATTGGAACCCCTCACTACACCATGCCATGTTCTACTTTCCTCCCTAGTGCATGTCAAATTTCTATTGGAAAATGTAACATCTCTTAGATTATTTTTTATGGGAACTACACAATACACTATTTCTTCCATTCCTTCATAGTGCATTGCACAGTCTCAATTAGTAAGCCATCACCAAACTTCCCCACCACGCCATTCTCTTGTCCTACTTGGCCTCCTCTATGCATGTCACAATTCCAGTCCATTGTGAGACCTTCCCTCAATCACTGTGAAGCCAAACAAAAAATTCATGTTCTTCCTCTCCCTTGAACTCTACATACTGCGTAGTTTTAGTCAGCAAGCTCATCACATTGTCTCTTGCACTTTCCCACTACGTTGGACCCTAAAGAACCACTCCTTATAGTGCATGGTGTAGTTCTAGTAAATAGTGGTCCCTTCCTCAATCACTTCTGAGCTCAATAGATTAATCCACAACAAGACCTTCCTTATTAGTCCTTTCATATACCCATCATAAGCACCTTATTCCATGATCAAAGTAGGGATAAAATATATGGTTTTTCACACTGATCTTGCCTCTTCATGAGTGAACTTAAATGGTAGGTGTATCTCCTTAATAGGGAAAGATATTTCTCAAGGAAGATGTCAAGGAGAAGAAATAAAGAAGCACTTCATAGAAGAAGAACAAAGAAGAACCATCATGAAGACATTAAGATATGTTGGACCATGACATAATGAAGACATTTCATGATTACTTAGAGGGTCCCCATACTAATCCAAGACCCTTTTGAGGGTGAAGATGAAGCACTAACCATATCTATCACAAAGAATTCAAGATATAGAAACAAGGAGAGTAGCTTGGTATTATCATATCATCATGAAGTTCCACGTCATCAATGCTAGTTCATGACTTGTACAAGTCTCATGACAATGTCATATGTGGCAATGTGTCTTGCCACATGGTGAGGAATGTAATTATGTATTATAAAAAGGAAAATGAAAAAATGTAAATGTGTGGAAGTCCAAGAGTCACATGTGGAATATGCAAGGTCACATGTGGACCAAAGAGCCAATAGAAGCTCAAAGGTCACTTAGGAGTCCAAGAGTCATGAGGTTAACTCAAGAGTCATAGGATATATGAAAGGTCATTCCTCTTCTTATAAAAGAAACCTCATAACTTAAAAAAAAGGGTTTTGGAGGCTTAGGCTTTGGTGAGCTATCCTTGACTTCTCTAGCTTGGCATAGTATAGAAGATAATTATTTTGTGAAGAAAGAAGTGACTCAATGTTTCACTACTAGAGATAGTGGATCACCGTTGTAACTATGTACTTGAACCTTTCACTTAGTAATCAGAAGCTCGTTGAGCTGACACATTTTTATACATGTATCATGAATATTGTAAGATTATTATTTGGATTTTTATAACATATGTTATTTTCATGTGTACTAAAGAAACCAGACTACGTCATTGGCTTTGGTGCTTATCTTGTTGAATGTATCTTGTATTTTATTTAATGATCATTATGTCTATGTGAAATGTTTTTCTATATAACTAATGAATATTTTCTTTCTCTTGCGTCTCTCTCTTAGGATAGTACCATTATTTTCCTTCTAGAGGCCCACTCTTGTCTCCCCTTTCATGAAAGTCTCATTTTACACATTCCAATTGGTGTTTCGCAGTGTCAACTTACCTGCTGATTTAAAAGGTGATGTGCACACTCTCTTATGTTATTTATTACACCAAGGTGAACCTTGAGTTATGGTGGCTAGGTCGATACTCTTGATGGGGCTAATACTCCAAAAAATGTGAGGTCTAGTTGGGAGATGATATCAGGGAGACCCCATGTATGTTGGAAATATCCAACATCGTCAACAATTTTGCACTAGAAGGAGGGCCAGATGACATGATGAAATCATCGAGTGTGTTTTGAATCTCCTGTTTTGAATTGCTCAATCCCAAATCATAATCCCAAGGCGTTTTTCTAAAAGATTCAATCTTAAAATCCCTGTAGTAATAATCGATAACTTGTCTCAATTTAATTTTGATGGGAATGGTGAACTAACCATCCTTCAACACTTCTTCTGATTCATTAATTTTTTTCTCTCTAATGGAATTCAATGTAAAGATGTTCATAACACATTCTTGATTCTGACACTTGAAGGTCAGGTCAAGAAATGGTGCCATACATTACCAACTACTTCCATCCATTCATTCGAACAACTTATTAAGGAGCTTTGTGAAGAATTTGATATTTATGATTACCAGGATGTCCTTAAAAGGACTAACAAACTAAGAATGAACCTTTATGAGTCAATTAATGATTTTTATAATATATTCCTTCACCTATGTTATCAATTTACTAGAGATGATACGAATTGGGATTTCTTTAAAAGAAAGTTTGAATATCTCATTCAAAGCTCTCTGAAATATTGTGAATCTAAATCCCCAAATATTTATGTTCCCCCAAATTTTGCAAACCATGAGGCACCTCTAATTTTAGGGGAGGAACCTACTATTTATTTTGTTCCTTATCCACCTCCTTTATTAATACCAATTTGGGTGCCTCCTTATGATGATTTTGAAGTTGATAAATCCATAAATTAAATTGATGATTCATCTATTCAACCTTCATCCACCTTCCATGATCTAGATCTAATGGAGGAAATCTAGGAATTGATCATGAAACCTAAGGTGAAGACCAATCCAATGAATTTTCAAGATGATATTTGATGAGCCTAGGTATTGCAACAATAATGATGCAACTCCCAGGGTTACCAACTTTACTTATCAACCCGAGGTTCGTACAAACCTAGAGGTGACAATGCTATATGCACAAGTAAAAGAGAAGATACTACCTGTTGTCACTGCTCATCTAGCAAGAGACCCCAGGGGTTCCAAGCTAGACTTCTATAGGGTCATAAGAAGCTTAACTCTTTGATGGAAAAAGAACAAACCTATCCTAGGGTAGAGCTACTTCTACTGCAGTATTAAAGAAAACAACATGAAATGTTAAACCATACCATAACCTAACTAACCATCCACACAGATATGCTAAGAAAAATTTCTAAACTAACACTAATCTAATGCTGCTTATCTAAGTTACAGAAGTAATAAACATTAAACTAGACTAAGGTGCAACAAAGAATCTTAGGCTAAATTGGGTTTCAAGTGGAAAAAGCGATCGGAGGTTGAAATTTGTGGAAGGAGGACGTGAGGGAGCAACGACACATAAGAACCATTGGATCAGTCGAGTGAAAGGAAAATGAACGACAGAGATTGGATAGCAGGAGGTTACGTAGATGGATGGTCAAACATGGTTAATGAACATGATGAATGGTGGAGATCATATCACACGGGTTAAGTTAGGAGATAGACAGACGAGGATAACAGGAGCGATGGACGACTAAGATCATATCGCACGGGTGAAGTCAAGAAATGGATGACGAATATTATGTTGTGGGGAAAAGAAACATGCGGAAATGAGGGAGTGGGTTTAGAGGGCAGTAAGCTGTTTATCACGTTCCCTCAAAACTATATGTGGTTTTCTAAAATTTTGCGCCATTCACCTAACTGGGCGACATGTAACACAAAGAAACCACTCTCATTGTGTGCCCTCGGGCAGATAATGATCGGACAAAAATCCTTGTGATATCGCACGATATCCATTAGATCAGGCAGGGCTAAGCAACAGTGGAGATCAGCCAAGCTAGTTAGTGATCGGGTGAAGCGACAACTGTCAGATCAGGTGAGGTAGGTTGACAATGGGGAATGAAAGTTCATAAATAGAGTTGTGGACTCCACGTGAGGCAACAATTCAAGAAAATAGTGAATCGGATGATGATTGTAAAGGTTTGCTAGTGATCGGATGATGATGAAGGGACATATGAGGAACGTGCTCGAGGCAGTTTCAAATGAAAATGACAGAGAGAACCAGTAACTGTGTTAAACAACGAACTCTATAGCCCATGTGAGAACCAGAGACTCTGGTTTTCGTGTTGCTGGAGGGTCCCTTCCTCAAATCATGGTCCCAGAGGGAGGAGATTAGGCGAGACACTTGTGCATAACATGATAGTGATATTTTTCATTTAACTAACTTGTGAACTGAAAGAAGGCATAAATGAAAGTAAACTAAAGCACAACATAGATGAACAGAACCATGAAGCTACTTAAAAAAATGAACAAAACAGAACTCTATGCTATCATAAATGTATAGTAAAGAGGAGTTGTGGCTACCTGGGTCAGTCCCTAACCCAAGAGCTTCAGCCCTCAAAGTTAACTTAGAGCTGACTTAAACAAAACTCGCTCTTAATGTAGAAACCATGGATTACAGAGCAAATTGTCACAAGTCTTTGCAACTTAGAAATAAGACATAGTTTTACAATAGAAGGCTGAATCCTACTGAGGTCCTAAGCATATTTATTTATACATTTGAAGTCTCTAATGACTTCCTTCACATTAGCAAGGCTTGGCTCCCAACTTAAGATAAACTGTTTTATGTCCCTTTCCCTTGCTTCACTGTCTTTTAGTCTTCAAAGTGATGGTTGTGTGCATTCCGAGCTAATGGTGGAATATTTGAATGGAGGGGTAGTAAATGAGGAAGATTTACCTCCTAAAGTTACTTTCCCTTGTCTCATTTGAGTCTTTACCAAGGCATATGCCATAGTTCTTGTTTTTATCCTTTATACCTGCATTTTTCCTTTCTTTTATCCTTTATTCCTGTATTACATGCACATTATACCACAAAGCCAAATATCCAACTCTAACTCATTCCACAAACAAAATATAATCAAAAGTATGCAAAAAGTTGTGAGAATTAAGGCCAATTAAGGCCCATATAAATACTCAATAATGAGGCTCATCATCACCCCCTAACTAAAAGTGTTGCTGATCCTCTGAGAAACTTAGTCAATGTTCATGTCCTTCATGGCTCTGGTAGCATCTCTGACATCCTATTCTTCTGTCATGGTCTCTTCTTCCTATTTATAGAAGCCTACTTTCCTTTCTACTTCTTCCCACTACCCTTGTTCCTATTCTTCTTTTCTCCCTTCTAGCATCCCTAGGAGTAGTGGTGGACTTGGTTTTAGGCCTACCCAATTGACCTTCAACCTTTGCATTGATTTCTTATACATAGGTGTCCTGTTGAGTGCCTCTCTCAACATTTGAGGGAAGTGATATTCTCTAATCTTCAAGCTGGGTGGCAATGTTTCATCTCCTTTAGCAAACATGTATATTATCATCTCTTAGTAGCCTAAACATATCCTCAAAATGTGAAATTTCCTTCTCTTGAGTAGCAAGCTATCTAAGTGCTAGTTGGGGATTATTTTCAATTAGATGATGGGGTCTCATTAGGGTCATGAGATTTGATTGTTCAGCTCTAATTAAAAGAGGTTTATTTTTCTCTCTAGCCAATATTCTTTTCATCTCTGCAGCCCTTGACTTCTCATGGTTTATCGATGATTCCAAAGCCATTAATTGTAGATCTCCTAGCTCTGCATTAGGATCCCAAATATTCATGTCTGTGAGGGCCATGTTCTGTAAGTAAAACTTAGCCATTTTTCCCCATCCATTAGTACAATTTGGTCACAAAGATCAATAAACTACTTGCAGTCCTGAAATGGCATGGTGCTCCTTTGTGCTAGTGTTTTAATCTAAAATTGTAGCCATTTGTCTCTGAGGTAAAGAGCATAGGATTTAGCTGGCATCCTACACTGGGTGGTCTCCAAGGAGAGGTTGGCCATATATGCTAGTTGGTCCTTTTTTCCTGTAGTTGTCCTCTCTTTTTTTCTTATATTCTTCCTTTTGTTGTTCTTTCACATCTCCATCAGTTTCTTCTTCTGTTTCAGCATCATCCTCCGTTTGTTTCAGCATGTTCCTCTATAGTATTTTCTTCTTTATTCATTTCATCCCATATAGATTTGTATATTCTTCTTGTTTTTCCTCCTCCTCACTGAAAAAAGGACTAACATCATAGATGAGGTCTTTGATGTCATCCTCTACTGGTAAGTGTTTGAAGACTGGCCATTTTATAGGGATCCTCAGGTTTTGGAGGGCATCCTCAATGAGGATCCTGATCAACCCATGGTGAAATAACTGTTGGGAATTTCCTTCCTTTACTTTGTTGTTGGAGTCTATGAGTGATTGCATCAAGAAATAGGGTATGTTGAGTCTTTGGTGTGCTAATGTTTCTACCCCAAATCTTAGTTCTTCAAGCATTC
The DNA here is from genome assembly GCA_000404065.3 of Pinus taeda. NCBI lineage: Eukaryota > Viridiplantae > Streptophyta > Pinopsida > Pinales > Pinaceae > Pinus > Pinus taeda. The sequence goes on from APFE031623344.1 coordinate 244,795, forward strand.
TCAAATGGTTGCCATAATAGTACTCTATCTATGGACTCTTGCATTCTCTTTTTCCTTATTAAAGAATTTCCTTTTTTTTCCATTGTTTCGCTTATAAACCAACTACCTCTTAACCTTTACAACTTTTGATCAAATGATGCATATGGGTGAGTGAGTGGGATACTTACATGTGGTCTTGATGCCATGTTGCAGTTGTAAAAGATCAAAGGTGTTGCTGATGGTTATTCTTCTTCCTCCTCTACTGCTTGTTAATGGTTTATTAGCCTTTTTAGATGTTTGTGACTAAAGATTTGATGTTGTTTCTTCTGCTATGGACCTCTTGGATCTATTGTTGCTGCTGCTATGGAGCTCTTGGATTTGATGTTGCTGCTGCTGTGGAGCTCTTGGATTTGATGTTGTTGTTGTTGTGGAGCTCCTGGATTACCACTTGGCAATGTTTGGTGTCTCCCTTAGAATTTATTGATCATGTTGTTGGCTGGTGCTACGAGGATGTTGTAATGAATGGACAGAGGGAGTAGGAGTGTATGTGGATGCAGGGATGGTGGTAATGGTTGAGGTGATTCCATTAGAAAACACAATCTTCACCTGAATTGAAGTAATGAAGTGAAAAACAATAGAATTAATGGAGGGATGCATGGTAAGGAGTGGAGGAGGTGAATATATCTGAGGCACGGTTCCCTCTAGATCTTCTCTTTGCTCCTTTCTTATCATTTTCACCCACCTGCAAATAACCATTATGTTTTTTCTTTTAATGTCATATTTTTTTCTTTTAAAGAAACACGTAGGCTGCCTCAAAGAGGTTTTCATCCTCGATCTATTTTGGTTTTATGCCCTGGGAACCTCAAGGAGGGTTTTCATCCAGGGATCTTCTTACTCTTTTTTGTTTCTCTCATCCTTGGGCCACCGTATGAGGTTTTAAACCCAAATATGGGACTCAGGCGCCTCATGGAGGTTTTCACCTAAATCCTTATTCTTTTATTTTTTCCTTTTTCAGTGACTTGCTGAGGGAGAAGCTCGAGCTTGCTCTACCATCATCACTGTCTTATTGATACTGTTAATGAACTTTTGTTTTGATAAAGGCCTCTTGTACATTTTCAATCTGTGTCAATTAACTAGCAATGGAATGGCTTCTTCATCAATAGTTCTGATTTGCACTGAACCATTGTCATGGCATCTTTATACCACATAAGGTCTGATCTATCTTGTCCTTAGCTTTTCCTTGAAGTCTTTAAACTTGAAATCATATAACAATGCCCAGTCTCCTTCTTGAAATTTCTTCTCCTTGACGTGCTTGTCATGCCAGATCTTCCTTTGAAGCTGAACTATCTCTGTATGTAGGAGGGCTTGCATTCTGAATTCATCCAAGCCATTCAAATGAAACAACCTTTCTTTCTATGCATGACTGAGATCTAAATCTAGTTGGGCTGCCATCCTCAATGTGTTATAATCAAATTCAATAGAAAGCACAACCCTTTTACCATAGACCAACTCATAGGGTGTAAATCCAGTGGTGGTCTTCCATGTTGTATTATAGGCCCAGGTGGCCTCAACTAGTCTCTCTACCCAAAACTTCCTACTATTTCTCACTACCTTGGTTAATATGTTCTCCAATTCCCTATTGGTCACCTCCACTTGCCCATTAGCTTGTGGATGATAAGGAGTGGAGGTCATATGCTTGATTTTGAGATGGTTGAGCAGTTCTTCAATCATGCTGGACGTAAACTAGCTGCCTTGGTTTGTGACTATCTCTCTAGGGTACTCAAATTTGTAGAATATATTGTCCCTTAGGAACTCAACCACCTTTTCTTCTGTTACTGCCTTAATTGCCTTGGCTTCAGCCCACTTAGTCAAATAATCAGTGCACACAATGATGTGTTGTTTTTTATTTGAAGAAGGGTTTATAGGCCTAATCAAGTCCATGCTCCACTTGTCAATTGGCTCAAAAGTCACTTGAGGTTGTAGGGGAATTTCATCTCTTGGAGTAGGCTTTCCCATCCTCTGGCACTGATCACAGTGACTAATATACTTTTTCACATCTTGATGAAGAGTAGGACAATAATAGCCTGCTTGCAACACTTTTCATGCTGTCCTTTTTGTTGCAAAGTGACCTCAACAAGGCCCATCAGGATAGGTCAGAAGGATTTCAAAGACTTTCTTTTCCCTTACCTTCTTAAGATTTTATTTGGACCAAGTTTGAACAGATTGCCTCCAACCCAGGTGAAGGGGATGCTCTTTCTGACTATCTTGCTCTTTTCTTTGAAGGGAAAGTTTGGTGGGAATTGTGTTGATACCAGATAGTTTGCTATATCAGCAAACCATGGGGAGATAACTGAAATAATAAAAAAATTCTCATCTGGTAATTGGTCATCCACCATTCCTTCTTCACTTGCGCAAAGATTCATTCTAGATAGAAAGTCAGAAACAACATTTTCCTTGTCAGACTTATCAATATTAGTTAGATCAAACTGCTGTAATAGAAGCAACCATATTATGATTCTAGCATTCACATCTATTTTGTTCATTAAATATTTGATTGCAGCATGATCAATATGCACAAATGTTTGATAGCCTATAATGTAATGCCTAAATTTGTTCAATGAATGAACAATAGCTAGGAGTTCCTTTTTGGTCACAGCATAGTTTAGCTCGTCCTTTGATAGGTTCTTATTGATAAAATAGATGGCATATGGCTATTTATCCTCTTCCTAACCTAAGGCTGCTCTTATGGCTTTGTGTGAGACATCAACATGAATATGAAAAGGGAGGGCCCAGTTTGGGCCTCTATGGATTGGTGCAGTGGTTAACTTACCCTTTAGAATGTCTAAGGCCTCTTGATAGCTCTTTAACCATATAAACTCAAAATCTTTGGCCAACAATCCAAACAAAGGAGAGGCCAACTTGCTGAAGTCCTTTATGAATCTTCGGTAGTATCTAGGCAATCCTAAGAAACTTCTAACATCTCTCTACTTTTGTGGAGGTGGGACCCTTTGAATGATTTCTATTTTGTTTGGGTCCACCTGCAGTCCTTGCTGAGATATTGAATGACCTAGCACAGTCCCTCCAGTCATTAAAAATTCACACTTTTTTGGACTGAGAGACAGATTCATTTCAATGCATTTGTGTAATACCTTTCCTAGTGTAGTTAGTTCTTCTTGGAAATTACATCCATAACGTGTAAAATCATCCATATAGATTTCCACAGAATCATGTACTAATTCAACAAAAATACATAGGACTTCTCTCTCAAAAGTGGTAGGAGAATTGCATAAGCCAAAAGGGAGGACCCTATAGGAAAAATTACCCCAATGATAGGTGAAGGTGGTCTTATCCTAGTCTTCTAGGCAGATTTGGATTTGGTTGTACCCATTGAATCCATCTAGGAAATAAAATAATTATTCCTTACTAGGCCATCTAGCACTTGGTCAATGAAGGGTGGGGGAAAATGATCCTTCTGTGTGGCTTTGTTCAACTCCCTATAATCAACGCAAATCCTCCACTTACCATTTTTATTGCGAACTAACACTAAAGGAGAGACCTATTCAATGTATGAGATAGGGTAATTGAATATTGCATCCAATAGTTTTTGTAGTTATTCTTTGACTATGTCTTTAAGAGTTGGATTCATCCCCCTCTATGGTTGCCTGACTGGCCTACAACCTTCTTTGATGTATATGTAGTGAGTACACACTGAGGGGTGTACACCCTTAATTTCTTTATAACTCCAAGTGAAGGCTTCTAGGTTCTCTCTCAACATGTGGCGTAGCTTTTCCTCTTCTAAAGCAAGAAGAGATGGGTTAATGTTCAAAGTCCTCTTTAGGCCAAATTCTATGGTTTTGACATAGAGTAGGTTGGAATTTGCCATGAATAAGTCAATTGGAGGATTTTTCTTGGCTTCCTTTACTTTATCTTCTAGTGGCAGTGAACTAGGAGTTAGACTTTGGAGAAGGTGTTCAATTAAGTCATCCTCATCTTGTTGTCGTCCTCCTATGGTTGTTTCAAAAGCATAAAGTTGGGTAGAATAAACTTCATATTCTTCCTCCTCCTCTAACCATAAATATAAATCATGCTCTAGGGTAGGTTGAGCAAGAGGGTATAAGACGATTTGTTTGGACATATGCCCATTCTTGATGGTCATATTCCTAGCTCTACAACTAATGTAAGCATCAACTATGGCCAACCATGGCCTCTTGAGGATGATAGGGTAACCAGTAGGCTTAGCCTTAGGTTGTAGAACTAGGAAATCTACAGGGAACTCCCAAGAGTCAATGGAGACCATCACATACTCAACAATTCCCTCAGGGGTGACTGTGGAACAGTATGCAAGTTGCAGAACTATTGTGGTCTTCATTAATGACCCTTGGAGGTTGAGCTTGAGAAGGGTGTCCTTAGTCATCATGTTAATGGCATCCCTCGGTAAATCAGAGGGTGTTGTACAATAGTTCCGTTGATCTGCACATCTACTACAGGGCTTCCAAGGTCTAAATATTTTGGACAAATTACCCTCCCCAACATTATGTCAGACAACTGACAAATGACATTAATGGTAGGGGCATCCCTTTTTCTTCATACTGGATGCTTGAAGCACATCTCCTTAATCAACTTATTGTAAATAGGGACATCTTTGATTGTGTGGAGAAGGGGAATCTTTACACATAGGTTTTTCAATTCTCCTAGAACTCCAGTTTCTTCTAGGGTAGGCTAGAGTTGTTGGGCTAGTCCTTCAGGAAAGGGTGGATTTACTTTAAGGTTGCTTTCCTCTCTTTCTTCTTCAACCTCCCTATGTGGAGAGGGAGGTTGTTTGTTTGGGAGAATTCTCCTAGATCTTAGGCTGATCTCCTAGATTTCTACAACATAAGCTGGGTATGATGTCTCTCCACTGTATGCTTGTTGGGCCTCCCTATTGTCTGGGTTCGGATTTGGCTAGGCAGGCATCTGGGGTTTCTTAGGTTGAGCATAGTACAAGAGTTGTGTCCAGTTAGGTGGTGAGGCAATAGGGTTGGAACATTGTTGAATTGGGGCCTCCGCCGCTAGGGTAGGGTATTCCACTGATGTTGTGGCCAAAAATAAGGTTGAAACGATTGGCTGGCCGGTTGGGGTTGATATCGAGATGTATAGGACTAAGGAGGGTCTGTAGACTAGGAAGGATGAGCAGGGGGTCCCCAAGAAGGTATAACTTTGGTTTGGTTGGGGTTGTAATATGCATGGCATGACCCTTGCAGACCCTGCTGGTATGGTCTAGGCCAAGAAGGTCTCCTTTGGTTGATGTAGAAAAGTTGCTCAGTGACCCCTTCAGCACCTTGGTATATAAATTTGATTCCAGGTAAAGAATGTCACTTGTTTGTGGAGTGGTTTTCTTAATAGATTGAGAAAATCTTAATACAATTCAATGGACATTCATTCCTAGGGCACCTCTTGGATCTAGGACAAAATATGGCCAAGGCTCTCTCCGCTTCCTATTGCTTCCTTTTGATGTTCATGGTGTCTAATGGCAAGGCAAGGGTTTGCAGCATATCACTTTTGAAGTCTTCTAGCATATTTCCAAGTTCACCCTTGATGGATAAGTTAGAGGATGATGTATTGGCCATGCTACCCCTACCCTTTTTCCTGAATTCCCTAGAATAGTTTCTAAAGACAATCTTAATATCCTCATAGGGTAATTTGTAGACATCTCCTCCTGCTATCATAAGTAAGGTATCCAAAATATCTTCCCTTACTCCTCTAAGCATGACAAACTTTAGTGACTCAGGGTCAAGTGTGCACTTGACCCTTTTGTAACTAAGCTGGAATCATTCTTCATAGTCTTCTAGGGATTCATCCTAGCCTATGGTCATCCTAAAAATATCTTCTTTAGTATCCTTTGACCTACAATAGTCCCTATATTTGTTTTTAAAAGTCTACTACATCTGAGCCCAAGTTGTGATGTTATCTCTAGGTAAACCCATAAACCAACGCAATGTTGAATCCTTGAGGGTAGATGGGAATAGTTTAACTTTTTCTCATCCTCTGTATAGTCATAGGTTTGGCATATAATAAAAAATTCAAATAGGAAAGTGTCAAGGTCCTCTGTGATTAGGCCATAGAAATGAGGTAGAGCAGAGGGGCTTATATTCTTCATCTTGGTGTCCCCATTGGTTTCCCTGATGGGGAAGGCACTCTCAATTCTCTCTCTGTGTCCCCTGTCATTTTGGTTTCTAGCCATTGGTTTAGTAGGAATGGTTTCTTCCTCTTATTCTTCTTCTGTAGGTTCCTCAAATAGGTAAGGTTCCTCACCTAAGGGGTCTTCCAATTCACCATCACTGAAGAAGAGAGAAGGTTTCCTTTTGGATGCAGTAGGGGTATTTGACAATAATGTCCCGGAATTGTCCCTAATCCTACAAGGCATGAAAGGAAATATTTTTGGGTGGGTTTTTGTAAGATTTTGCTAAATCTAGAAAGTATTTGCAAAATAAAAAGGAAAGCAAATAATGACTAAAAGAAAGAAAGAAACTAGATAACTTTTGTATAAATAAACTAATGGAAGAGAACTGAGGATAAGAAGTAGAAGAAAAGAAAGTTGAAGACTAGAAATAAAGCAAAGTAGTAATTACTTCTACTTAGACATGTCCCTAGCAATGGCACCAAAACGTGATGAGCCTAGGTATTGCAATAATAATGTTGCAACCCCCAGGGCTACCAACTTTACTTATCAACTAGAGGTTCGTTCAAACTTGGAGGTGACAGTGCTATATGCACAATTAAAAGAAAAGGTGTTTCCTGTTGTCATTGCTCATCTGGAAAGACACACCAGGGGTTCTAATTTAGACTTCCATAGGGTCAGAAGAATCTTAACTCTTGGATGGAAGAAGAGCAAACCTATCCTAGGGGAGAGCTACTTCTATTGCAGTATTGAAGAAAACAACATGAAATGTTAAACCATATCATAACGTAACTAACCATCCACACGGCTATGCTGAGCAACATTGCTAAATTAACACTAATCTAATGCTGCTTATCTAAGTTGCAGAAGTAAAAAACATTAAACTAGACTAAGGTGCAGCAAAGAAGCTTAGGCTAAATTGGGCTTCAAGCGGAAAAAGCAATCAGAGGTCAAAATTTGTGAAAGGAGGAAGTGAGGGAGAAACAATGCATAAGAACCATTAGATTAGTCGGGTGAAAGGAAAATGAATGATGGAGATTGGATCGTAGGAGGTTACATAGATGGATGGGCGAACAATGTTAATGAACACGATGAATGGTGGAGATCATATCGCGCGGGTTAAATAAGGAGATATACAGATGAGGCTAACAAGAGCGATGGATGGTTGAGATCTTATCACATAGGTGAAATCAAGAGATGGATGATGAAGATTATGTCGCAGTGAAAAGTAACGTGCGGAAATGAGGGAGCGGGTTTAGAGGGAAATAAGTTGTTTATCGCGCACCCTCAAAGATGTAAGTAGTTTTATAAAATTTTGTGCGATTAGCCTAACTGGGTCACACGTAACAAGAAGAAACCACTCTCATCACGTGCCCTTGGGTGGATTACGATCAAATAGAAATCCACACGATATTGCATGATAGTCGTTGGATTAGGCATGGCTGATCAACAGTGGAGATCAGCCAAGCTAGTTGGTGATTGGGTGAAGCGACAACCATCGGATCAGGCAAGGTAGATTGAGGGTTGGGACTTAAAATTCATAAAGTGAGTGGTGGACTCCATGAAAGGCTGTAGTTGGAGAAAATAGTGAATTAGACGGTGATTGTGAAGGTTTGTTGGTGATCGGATGATGACAAAGTGATGAATGAGGAATGTGCTGGAGGTGGTTTGAAATGAAAATGGCAAAGAGAACCAGTGGTGGTGAACCAGTAACTGCATTAAACAACAAACTCCATATCTCATGCGAGAACCAGAGACTGTGTTTTTGGGGTTCCTGGAGGGTCCCTTCCTCAAATCATGGTCCCAGAGGGAGAAGATGAGGCTGAGACACCTGCGCACATCCTGATAGTGATGTTTTTCCTTTAACTAACCTATGAACTGAAAGAAGGCATAAATGAAAGTAAACTGAAGCACAATGTAGATGAATAGAACCAGAAAGCTACTTCATCAAATAACCAATGAAAAACCATGAATCTATTTAAGCAAATGAACAAGTAAACCAGAAATCTATTTAAGCATGTAAATGTAAGTAAAGAGGAGTTGTGGTTTCTTGGGTCAGGCCCTAACCCAAGAGCTTCAGCCCTTGAAGTTAACTCAGAGCTAGCTTAAACAAAACTCATTCTTATTGTAGAAACCATTGATTATAGAGTAAATTGTCAAAAGTCTTTGCAACTCAGAAATAAGATAGGGTTTTACAATATAAGTCTAAATCCTACTAAGGTCCTAAGCCTCTCTATTTATACATTTGAAGTCTCTAATAACTTCCTTCCCATTAGGGAGGCTTGGCTCCCAATGGCTCCCAACTTAAGATAAATTGTTTTTTGTCCCTTTCCCTTGCTTGGCTGTCTTTTAGTCTTCAAAGTGATGGTTGTGTGCATTCCGAGATGATGGTGGAATATTCAAATGGAGGGGTAGTAAATGAAGAGGATTTACCTCCTATATTTACTTTCCCTTGTCCTGTTCAAGTCTTTACCAACGTATTTTCCATACTTATTTATTTTATCCTTTATACCTACATTTTTCCTTGCTTTTATCCTTTATTCCTATATTACATGCACATTAGACCACAAAACAAAATATCGAACTATAACTCATTTCATAAACAAAATATAGTCAAAAGTATACAATAAGTTGTGACAATAGTTGGTTTGACTAAGCTAGGCGTGAATTAAGGCCAATTAAGGCCCATATAATTACTCAATAATGAGGCTCATCAATATTAACACTCATCTTGAATGTAATTTGATTGAAAGAATAATCTCCTCAAGGGATACTTGTCATCTTCTATCATCCCCTTCTCATGATTCATTTCCCATTGATCCATTTCATCAATCTCTTTTAAACTCTCTTGATTATCAGTTTGTTAATGTAAACAATGGTTTAGTGTGATGTAGTCACATTTCACAGGTAGAGGAGAATAAAGGTGAAGATTCTTTTGATATCTCTTATCTTTTTCAAAACCCTCTATATCAATATGATGCTCCTCCATTCTTAGTTGTTGGAAAGTAGTAATACGGTGATCAATCAAATAAAATCAATTTTCCTATTCAATCTGAAGTCTTGGGAAACCATCATTCTAATGATGATTGTTGGCATTATGATACAGATGTTGTCCTTGATGGCAACTCACTCATATGATAGTTAACAGTGCAGTAGGATTAACAGCAAAGGTTTACAGATTAGACTCTAAAGATTGAAGAAAGAGAGTGGTTTAAGAAGTATACATTGGTTCACTTTGTCCAAGAAGAGTATACACATTGGTTAATAGAACAAAAGAAGTGTATACATATACACACACTATCGTAAAAGGAAAAGTGCTTATGGGATGGAAAATCAAGGTTTTGGTCCAAGGTATTGGTCCGAGGTATTTGGTCCAAGGCATTTGGTCCGAGGTATTGGTCCGAGGTATTTGGTCCGAGGTATTGGTCCTAAGTGGTTTTGGTCCGAGGTATTGGGAAATGCCTAAAACTATATAAGGATGAGAAGATCATTAGGCTAATGTGTGCATGTAATGAATATCTTATGAAGAGTGAGATCAAAAGAAAATATACATGTTATGGGTTTATGGTGATTTTCTTGATCTGAACTAAGGATGAACCTTAGTGGTTGATGGGGGATGAGATCTAATGATGGATTAAGACCATGAGGCCTAAAATGAATTATTATGATATGGTTTGATCATGGATAGTCTAGATCTGAATGTTAACGCGTGATTTACACTGTAAATGTTCTAATCTAGGTATGACTAAAGTATGGAATAGCTGTGATGTTTTAGGTTAGCATTTACATATCTATATGCTAGTTTGCCTTGGTAAAAGCGCATATACACGCTGGTGCGGCACATCAAAGTAGCGTATACATTATGAAATATGATATTTGAAGTTGCAGTTGTTTATGGTTGTTGATGCATAATTTTGGGTTCCTCTCTATATTTTGGTGATAGTGTTCTGAATGTTCAGATTGATTGATTGTGATTTGTTTTATTGATGATGGGTTTTCAGTGATTGGTTGTATGCAGTGATGATTTATTTTGAGCCTCAATGTTGTTGATGGGTCCATGTATGAAAATTTGATGAAATGAGGCATTCATGTGTATTGTTGATAGGTCCCTATAACACTAGTGATTACCCCATTACTATTGTAGTTGTATCCCTTATTAATATTGTTGTGCCCCTATTGTCCCCATATTGTTATTACTGTGCCCCATAGAATCCCTCTATTGTTATTTTTGTGCCTTTATATTATTATTATTAGGTCGGCTGGGTTATATTGTGACTCCTTAGACTCCTATATATAGAAAGGAGGTTTTGTCATTTGAATCATCAAAGAATCATTCATTTGTGTACGGTAAAGTAGGTTGCCCCATCGAAGAGGCTGAATTCTAAGGCGTTGATCTATCTTTTTTATCTTTTTGTGAGCTGGTTTCATAACATTTGGTATTAGAGCTTTAGATTCTAGGGTTTTGCTACTCCAAATAGGTCATCGTGGAATTTTCGCTATAATTTTTTTTCTCTGAAGTTTCAAAAGTGAAAAAAAACCCATTTGATATGAAATCACACTAAACCTTGGGTTCGAATTTTAGGGCTTTTTGCGCTATATTTGCAGAGATATGATTTGAGGAAGTTTGTCTTTTTGTAGACTCTTGAATTACATTCCAAATAGGTGACTTGGGGAAAATTGTCATAACTTTCTCTCTGAGCATCAGATTGAAGTTTCGTAAGAAGGTACAGAAAGAGGACAGACTGTAGTTTCTTGTACGTATTTTTCATAGCCAAAGGTCGAAACAAGGACACGTGGCATGTCATACAAGTTCGCTCTACTGAACTAGTCTATAATCAGGTCACTGTGGGAGATTTGGCTTAACTCTTCCTTGGAGAATCCAATTTGGATCAGACTGGTGGCATTGGAAAGAGGACATAGAGTTCTACCACAAATCACAATTTCAGAACTGGATGATCCGAAATTGCAGAGATACATCAGAGGAAATATCGAGCTCCTACAAAGTGAAAAAAGGTGTGTAGATTTTTTTAAATTTTTTCTTAAGCTTGGTTTGAAAAATTATTTTGAAGAATTAAAAGCGCATAGTAGAGCATTATTATGGGTAACTGATTCCCTGGGGAAAGAAAATGAAAACACCCATTAAGCAACCTAAAATCTCTAGCATCACTCATGAAGAAGAGGAAGAAATGCTACATGATATATCAAAATTACAAGACCAAGTGCAACAAATGTCACTCTCACAAAAGCTAACAGGAGCTAAGATAAATGGTGTGGAATTTAAGATAAAGGGCATGGAAGCTAAGATGAATGGCATGGAAGCTATGATGGATTATTTGAAGACAAATTTGAAGATAGACAAGGCATATTTGAAGACAGACATGGCAGATTTGAAGACAGATTTGAAAACATTTCTACAAGAAATACTTACTAATGGTGAAAGGGTAGTAAAGGAAACTCATGATGCGAACAAAATAAATGTTAATCATGATTTCATGGACTCTAATGTTGGATCGAAGACCCACCATATTCCAAAAAGTGATATGAGGAAGTTTTATGGCAAGGATCCCGCAACATGGATATTACAGATGGAGCAATTTTTCGATCTCAATAATGT
>APFE031623344.1:261053-284852 GCA_000404065.3 Pinus taeda
GTTTCATGTTTAAAGAAGGTTATAGGCGACAAGCTCCCAGTTCAAACAATATTTCTAGAACTTGACGAGGAAGGAAAAATTATATTGGAACCAGAAGTAGTCACAGAAACAAGAACTCAATAGCTACGAAATTGATCAATTTCGGAGTATCTCATCAAGTGGAAGAACTTATCCACTAAAGATTCCACATGGGAGGATGAGAATTTTATACAGAAGCATCGAGAACTACTCAAGCATTGAGGACAACACTTTTTTGAAGGAGAGGAGCATGTTAGGTCCCTATAATACTAGCGTTTACCCCATTAGTATTATAGTTGTATCCCTTATTAATATTGTTGTGCGCCTATTGTCCCCATATTTTTATTACTGTGCCCCATTGAATCCCTCTATTGTTATTTTTGTGCCTTTATATTATTATTGTTAGGTTGGCTGGGTTATATTGTGACTCCTTAGACTCCTATATATGGAAAGGAGGTTTTGTTATTTGAATCATCAAAGAACCATTCATTTGTATAAAGTAAAGGAGGTTTCCCCCTCGAAGAGGCTAAATTCTAAGGCGTTGATCTATCTTTTTTATCTTTTTGTGAGTTGGTTTCATAATATTTACAGAGCTATACGCTAGTTTGCCTCGGTAAAAGCACATATACACGCTGGTTCAGCACATCAAAGTAGCGTATACATTATGAAATATGATATTTGAAGTTGCAGTTGTTTATGGTTGTTGATGCAGAATTTTGGGTTCTGCTCTGTGTTCTGGTGACTATGTTTTGGTGATAGTGTTCTTAATGTTCAGATTGATTGATTGTGATTTGTTTTAGTGACGATGGGTTTTTAGTGATTGGTTGTATAACAGTGTTGTTTATTTTGAGCTTCAATGTTGTTGATGGGTCCAGTATGAAAATTTGATGAAATGAGGCCTTCATGTGTATTGTTGTGTACCAGGAGCATCCAATCTGAAAATTTATGAAATTTGGTCCCTCGAGGATGAGAGAAGATCATAGCCTTCTGTACGGTGAAACCTATGTACTGGTAAACATATTGGCCAGTACAAGAGCCAGGGGGGTGGATCTCCCTTCCAGTAGTAGCTCAAAAACAAGTGAAGGTTGGAGCCTTCTATAGGTCGGCGCCTATGTACTAGTAAATGGATCGGCTAGTACAAGAGCTAGGGGGTTGTAGCTCCCTTCCAGTAGAAGCTGTAGAAGGAGAGAATGTTGTAGCCTTCGTCACGTGGGTGCTTGCGTACCAGTATGAGTCTGCACCAATACAAGATTATAAACAAGTTTTTCTTATATTAAAATAAGGCAGCAGCATGTGGTCTTTTTCCCACATTGGGTTTCCACCTTAAATCTTGTTGTTCATGTGTGTTGCTTATGTGTGAGGGTTTATTATGTTATTACTCCAGATGGTTACTGTTTATATGGTTAATGAAGTACTGATGCATTGATTAAAGATCAACGTATGATGAATTAATTGAATCATAAGCTTGTTGGATATATGTTGGTTGCTTTAACGACAGTTGCATGTACATGCATGTTACCTTCATTGAAGTAGCATATATAAATCTGAGTATGAAATGAAAAAGTTATTGATTTGATAATACTGATTCACCCCCCATCTTAGTATTATTTTCAACAATTGGTATCAGAGTAGGTCCTTCATAAGAAGCTTGATCACTTGAATGGAGATCTTTCAAAATGAAAAATCACGAAGGCATGGGATCTATCAAACCACCAATATTCAATGAGAACAACTCGGTATATTGGAAAACATGAACTAGAGCGTATCTTTAGTCACTTGGAGTTGATGTTTGGTCAATTGTGGAGAAAATATATCAATATCCAGTAGCAGTCCCCACGGATCCAGCAGAAAGGAAAACATATGAAATCAATGCCAAAGTTGTCAACGCCTTATTGGGAAGTCTATCAGAATCAGAATTCATCAAAGTCATGTAGCTCAATACAGCCAAGGAAATATGGGACAAAATCATTTAGAGCTAGGAAGGTGATTACCAGGTAAAACATGCTAAACTACAAACTCTCACAATCTAGTATGAACCTCTCGAGATGCATAGTGATGAAAGAATTTCTAGTTATTTCTTGTGAATATATGGGATTGTAAATCATATGAGAAATCTGGGTGAAGAGATAAAGGAAGCTAATTTATTTGAGAAAAATTTGGGATATTTGTCTTCTAAATTTGAGTCAAAAGTGTCTGCCATAGAAGAAAAACAAGATCGTAAAACTATTACTATGACTCAACTCCATGGAATCCTAACTGACTTTGAAATGAGAAAAGGACGTCCATCAGACATGAGAGAAGTTGTGTTTAAAGCATCAACAAAGGGAAAAGAAAAGGAAGAGCACAATGAATCAGGACACATTTTAGAAGAAGAAGATGAGGTAAATTTTGTCAAGAATCTTCAACGAGGTTCTGGAAGATTCAGAGGCAAGCTACCATTCAAATACTTTTCTTGTGGTAGAGTTGGTCATTACACTACTAAATGCCCTCATGTTAAAGGAAATATGTATGTAGAAGGTAATAGAAGTTATTATACTTATGATTATAGTGATGGCTTTTCCAATAGTGATGAAGATGATAAAGAAATTAAACTACTCATGGCGTATGAAAATGATGCCTTAGAAAAGGAAGATTTCCTTAAATAAATCAGTCAACTCAAAATCAGTTTGAAAGAAAGGGATATAGTCATAAACACAGTGACACATCAACTCATTGAAAAGGACAAACACAATGAGGTGTTAGAATGTGAAGTTGTAAGTCTAAGAAAAGAACTTGAAAAGTCAAAGACTCTAAATTTGAGATTTGCAAAAATATTGGAAGCGTTAGATGAAATCATCAAAGTTCAGTGTTCACCTATTATAAAGACTAGTCTTGGTTTTCATGAAGGTGAATCTAGCTCACAAGATGAGCTAAGGAACTCCAATGAAAAATATAAAATTCTCAACAAGGAGATAAAAGGTCAACCCCATCAACGACCAAGGAAAGAAAGACTTAAAAGAAAAACATTTCCACCTAACTATGGAAGGGATAATTGTTTCTTTTCCCTCACAAATAATTTTGAATGTTTTAAATGTCATAATTTTGGACATGTTGCAGCTAGATGTAGAAGTAGAATGGTTGAATACCGTCACGCAGAAAGATCATCAGTTTCTAGGTACTTTAAGGGATATTGTTTTTCTTGCAATATGTTTGATCACAAAGCTATTACTTGCGATAGAAGGAATATGAAACATGCAAGATGCTATGCGTGTAACAAGTTTGGACATAAAGCAAAGGAATGCAGGAGAAAATTTTTGCCACCATACCAAAAGGAGAAAACATCATCACAATCCAAGGTATTAAAGAAGAAGGAATTGTTGTTAGAAAGATGTGGCATAACTCAGTTTATAGACATAACAAACCCAGGGGGAGCTGAAAGTGTAAAATTTCAGTATTCTAATTCTCATACACAGTTATTATGAAGAGAAGTTGTGTATATACATGAGTTAGAAGATACATAGTCATGTATATGGTGTTTTGAAGAAAAAGAAGTGGGACAGACTCGGGAAATGGGGTTTGATATGGTTCAACCAATTATCAATTATCTATTTTGTTCTGATTGATGATGGTTACATTCTGCTGATGATATCTGGAAGTGTTTTTGGTCCTCATAAGTTGTTAATAAGTCAATGAAAAACCAATTGATGAAGAAGCCTTGATCATTCTTACTAACAAATGAAATGATCAGATTTGATAGTAAGCAGTTAGCACAGGTTCAGGGCAACATATGTTTCTAATAATGCATTATTGGCATTATATTACAAGACCTTGGTACATGAAGATGCTTATATTTCTTGATCCAGATAAGGGTTTTGATTCAGATGACTCTTCTCTTTTTTTATGTACATATACAGGCTATTGATCTTGATGCCGGTGACAGATGCTGATGGTGCGGATCATATATGGTGTATGATAGTTGTGGATGACTATCATGATCTTGTTTAGATTATTGGTCCTTGTTATAAATTTCATGTATATCATTTAATGTAAAGGTCATGAAAATACCTAATTGGTAACCCCACTATGCATGGGAAGGAGGATTGCTATTTCAGTGATATATAAAGATTTGGTGTATCCCCACTTGTTTGGGAGATTGTTGTATGTATGATTCACTGGTGATAGGAAGGTGATACTCACATAGTTGAGTTATAGAGTCAGGATTTTCTTTTGAAAAATATTTTTGCAGACTCTGCATGTGCTTACGGGGAGCATGGATGGTTTAGTGCATATCAACATGTACAAAGGGGGAGCTTAATAAGAGATTTTAGCATGTACTCAGGGGCAGCATGGACATCATAATGTATATCAAAGGGGGGGAATATCTTGGTCCTCCCTTTTCCCTTGATGTCAAAGGGGGAGAGTTTCTTGGTGTTTTTGTTGTCATCAAGTCCAAAGGGGGAGATTGTTGGCATTATGATACATTTGTTGTCCTTGATGGCAACTCACACAGATGGTAGCTCATAGTGTAGCAAGATTAACAGCAAAGGATTACATATTAGACTCTATAGATTGAAGAAAGAGAGTGGTTTAAGAAGTATACATTGATTCACTTTGTCCAAGAAGTGTATACATGTAGGTTAACAGAACAAAAGAAGTGTATATGTATACACGCACTTTCATAGAAGGAAAAGTGTGTATGGGATGGAAAATCAAGGTTTTGGTCCAAGGTATTGGTTCAAGATATTTGGTCCAAGGCATTTGGTCTAAGGTATTGGTCCGAGGCATTTGATCGAAGGCATTGGTCCAAGGTATTTAGTCCAAGGTATTTAGTCCAAGGTATTGATCCTAAGTGGTTTTAGTCCGAGCTATTGAGAAATGCCTAAAATTATATAAGGAGGAGAAGATCATTAGGCCAATGTGTGCATGTAATGAATATCCTAGGAAGAGTGAGATCAAAAGCAAATATTCATGTTATGGGTTCATGGTGCTTCGCTTGATCTGAACTACAGATGAACCTTAACGGTTGATGGGGGATGAGATATAATGGTGGTTCAGGATCATGAGGCCTAAAATGAATTATTATTATATTGTTTGATCATGGATAGTCTAGATTTGAATGCTAACACATGATTTACACTATAAATGTTCTTATTTGGGTATGACTCAAGTCTGAAATAGTTGTGATGTTTTAAGTTAGCATTTACAGATATGTACGCTGGTTCTCTTTGGTAATACCGTGTATACACGCTAGTTAGGCACATCAAAGTAGCATATACATTATGAAATATGATATTTTGAAGTTTCAGTTGGTTATTTTGATGCAGAATTCTGGGTTCTACTCTGTGTTTTGGTGACTTTGTTCTCGTGATAGTATTCTGAATGTTCAAATTGATTGATTGTGATTTATTTTAGTGATGATGGGTTTTTAGTGATTGGTTGTATAGTAGTGTTGATTGATTTCGCGCTTCAATGTTGCTAATGGGTCTAGTATGAAAATTTGATGAAACAAGGCTTTCATGTGTATTATTGTGTACTAGGAGCATCCAGTCTGAAAATTTATGAAACGTGGTCCCTAGAAAAAGAGAGAAGATTGTAGCCTTCTGTAGGCCAGTGCCAACGTACTAGTAAAAATATCAGCCAGTACAAGAGCCAGGGAGTTGGAGCTTCCTTCCAGTAGCAACTGGAAAACGAGTGAAGGTTGGAGCCTTCTGTAGGTTAGCGCCTACATACTAGTAAATAGATTAGCTAGTACAAGAGCTAGGGGTTCTAGCTCCATTCCAGTAGAAGTTGGAGAATGAGAGAAGGTTTTAGCCTTCGGTAGGTGGGTGCCTACGTACTGGTATGAGTCTACACCAGTACAAGATTGTAAACATATTTTTCTTATATTAAAAGAAGAAAGCAGCAGGTGGTTTTTGTCCTGCATTGGGTTTCCAACATAAATCTTGGTGTTCATGTGTGTTACTTATGTGTGATGGTTTATTAAGTTATTACTACACATGGTTACTCTTTATATGGTTAATGAAGTACTGATGCACTAGTTAAATATCAAAATATGATGAATTAACTAAATTAGAAATTTGTTGGATATACGCTAGTTACTCTAAAGACAGTTGATTGGACATGCGTGTTACCTTTATTGAAGTAGCGTATATAAATATGAGTATGAAATGAAAAATTTATTGAAGAAAAGGTGGTTGAGTTCCTAAGGGAGAATATATTCTACAAATTTGGGTACCCTAGAGAGTTAGTCACAAACCAATGCAGCCAGTTTATCTCTAGCATGATTCAAGAACTACTCAGCCATCACAAAATCAAGCATAAGGCCTCCACTCCTTATCATCCCTAAGATAATGGGCAAGTGGAGGTGACCAATAGGGCACTGGAGAACATATTAACCAAGGTAGTGAGCAGCAATAGGAAGGATTGGGCAGAGAGGCTAGTTGAGGCCACCCAGGCCTATAATACAACATGGAAGACCACCATTCAATTTACACCCTATGAGCTGTTCTATGGTAAAAAGGATATGATGTCCATTGAATTTGAATATAACACATTGAGGATGGCAACCCAACTAGATTTAGATATCATTCATGCAGAGAAAGAAAGGTTGTTACATTTGAATGGCTTGGATGAATTCAAAATGCAAGCCCTCCTACATGCAGAGATAATTCAGCTTCAGAGGAAGATCTGGCATGACAAGCACATCAAGGAGAAGTAATTTCAAGAAGGAGACTAGGAATTGTTATATGATTCTGGGTTTAAAGACTTCAAAGGGAAAGCTAAGGACAAAATGGATCAGACCTTATGTGGTGGAAAAATGCCATGACAATGGTTCAGTGCAACTTAGAACTATTGGTGAAGAAGCCATTCCATTACTAGTTAATGGACACAAATTGAAAATGTTCAAGAGGCCTTTATCAAAACAAGAGTTCATTGACAATATCAATAAGACAATGATGATGGTAGAGAAAGTTCAATCTCCTCCCTTAGCAGGTCACTGAGAAAGGAAAAAATAAAATAATCATGATTCAGGTGAAAACCTCCATGAGGTGCCTGAGTCCCATATTTGGGTTAAAAACCTCATAAGGTGACCCAAGGATGAGAAAAATGAAAAGGAGTAAGAAGATCCCTGGGTGAATACCTTCCTTGAGGTGCCCAAGGAAGATATCTAGGGTGAAAACCTCTCTGAGGCATCCTAGGTGTTTCTTTAAAAAAATATATATATGATAATAAAAGAAAAAAAACATAATTGTTATTTGCAAGTGGGTGAAAAAGGCAAGAAACAAGCAAAGAGAAGATCTAGAGGGAACCTTGCCTCACATATATTCACCTCCTCCACTCCTTACCATGCATCACTCCATCAATTCTATTGTTTTTCACTTCATTGCTTCAATTCAGGTGAATATTGTGTTTTCTAACAGAATCACCTCAACCATTACCATCATCCCTGCATCCACATACACTCCTACTCCCTCTGTCCATTCATTACATCATCCTCACAGCACCAGCCAGCAACATGATCAAGAAATTCTAAAGGAGACACCAAACATTTCCACATGGTAATCTAGGAGCTCCACAATAATAGCAACATCAAATCCAAGAGCTCCACAGTAGTAACAGCATCAAGTCCAAGAGCTCCACAGCAACAGCAACAATAGATCCAAGAGCTCCACAGCAGTAGCAACAACATCAAATATTTAGTCATAGGCACCTTTAAAAGGTAATAAACCATCAACAGGCATTAGAGGCGGAAGAAGAATAACCATCACCAACACCTCTAATATTTGACAACTATAGCATGGCTTCAAGACCATAGGTAAGTATCCAGTCACTCACGCATATGCATCATTTTATCAAAAGTTGTAAAGGTTAAGAGGTAGTTGGTTTATAAGCAAAAAGGTGGAAAAAAAGGAAATTATTTAATAAGGTAAAAGAGAATGCAAGAGTCCGTAGATACAATATTGTTATGTCAACCATTTGAGAATGTTTGAAGAAATAAGATTTGGGGTAGAAACATTAATGCACCAAAGACTCAGCATACCCTATTTCTTGATGCAATCACTCATAGACTCTAGCAGCAAAGTAGAGGAAGGCAATTCCCAACAGTTAGTTCACCATGGTTTGATTAGGATCATCATTGAGGATGCCCTCTAAAACCTAAAAATCCCTATAAAATGGTCAGTCTTCAGAGACTTACCAGTAGAGGATGACATCAAAACCCTCATCTATGATGTTAGTCCTTCTGTCAATGAGGAGGAGGAAAAACAAGAAGAAGATATAGAGCTAGATGGGATGATATGAATAAAGAAGAAACTGATGGAGATGTGAAAGAACAACAAAAGGAAGAAGATAAGAAAAACAAAGAGGACAACTGTAGGAAAAGAAATACAAACTAGCATATATGGCCAGCCTCTCCTTGGAGGCCATCTAGTGTAGGATGCCCACTAAATCATATTTTATTTACCTTAGAGAACAATGGCTGCAATTTCATATTAAAACACAACCACAAAGGGGGGCACCATGCCATTTCAGGACTATAGATAGTTTATTGATCTTCATGATGAAAGTGCACTAGAGGATAGGGCCAAAATGGTTGAGTTTTACTTGCACAATATGACCCTCACAGACATGAATATTTGGGATCCTAATGCAAAGCTAGAAGATTTACAATTAATGGTTTTGGAATCATGGATGAAACATGAGAATTCAAGGGTTGCAGAGATGAAAAGAATATTAGCTAGAGGGAAAAATGCACCTATTTTTCATTAGAGCTAAACAATAAAATCCCATGGCCCTAATCAGCACCAATAATCTAATGGAAAATGATACTTAGTTGGCACATAGATATCTTGCTACCCAAGAGCAAGAAATTTCACATTTTGAAAATATGTTTAAGCTGCTAAGAGATGATAATACACATGCCTGCTAAAGGAAATGGAACACATTGCCACACAGCTTGAAGATCAAAGAATATCACTCCCCTCAAAGGTTGAGAGAGGCACTCAACTGGAAACCCATTCATAAGAAATCAATCCAAAGGTTGAATGTCAATTGAATAGGCCTAAAACTTAGTCCACCACTACTCCTAGGGATGCTAGAAGGGAGAAAGGAAGAAGAGGAAAAGAGGAAGTGGGTAGAAGTAGAAAGGAAAGCAAGCTTCTATAGACAAGAAGAATAGACCACAACAAAAGCATGGGATGTTCGAGAGGCTACCAGAGCCATTAAGCACATGGACATTAACGAAGTTTCTCAGAGGATGAGCAACAATTTAAGTAGGAAGGTGATGATGAGCCTCATCATCAAGTAATTATACGGGCCTTAATTGGCCTTAATTCACGTCCTACCTTAGTCAAACCAACTATTCTCACAATGTATTGCATACTTTTGATTATATGTTGTTTATGAAATGAGTTAGAGTTGGATATGTTTCTTTGTGGTCTAATGTGCATGTAATGCAAGAATAAAGGGGTAAAAGCAAGGAAAAATGCAGGTATAAAGGATAAAAGCAAAGAACTATGGCAAAGGCCTTGGAAAAGACACAAATGGTCCAAAGGAGAGTAACTATAGGAGGTAAATCCCCTTCATTTACTGCCCCTCCATTCGAATATTCCACCATCAGCTCGGAGTGCACATAGCCATCACTTTGAAGACTAAAAGACAACCAAGCATGTGAAAAGGATAGAAAAGAGTTTATCTTAAGCTAGGAGCCAAGCGTCCCTAATGGGAAGGAATTTGTTAGAGACTTTAGATGTATAAATAGGGAGGCTTAGGACCTCATTAGGATTTAGACTTCTATTGTAAAACTCTGTCTTATTCCTGATTTGCAAAGACTTGTGACAATTTTCTCTATAATCCATGGTTTCTACAATAAAAATGAGTTATGTTTAAGCCAACTCTGAGTTAACTTCGAGGGCTAAAGCTCTTGGGTTAGGGCTCAACCCAAGCATCCACAACTCCTCTTTACTGTACATTTATGCTAGCATATAGTTCTGTTCTGTTCATTTGTTTAAGTAGCTTCCTAGTTTTGTTTACCTGCTTACATAGCTTTCTGGTTGATTTCTTTATTTGCTTAAATAGATTCATGTTTTTCATTGGTTATTTGCTAAAGTAGCTTTTTGGTTATGTTCATCTGCGTTGTGCTTCAGTTTACTTTCATTTATGCCTTCTTTCAGTTCACAGGTTAGTTAAAGGAAAAATATCACTATCAGGTTGTGTGCGGGTGTCTCAGCCTCATGTCCTCCCTCTGGGACCATGATTTGAGGAAGGGACCCTCCAGCAACCCCACAAACACAGTCTCTAGTTCTCACATGGGAAATGGATTTCAATGTTTAATGTAGTTACTAGTTCACCACCACTATTTATCTCTGTCATTTTCATTTGAAACCGCCTCTACCACATTCCTCATCCATCACTTCATCATTGTCCGATCACCAACAAACCTTCACAATCACTGTTCGATTCACTATTTTCTCCAACTGCTACCTCACATGGAGTCCCCACCATCAATCTACCTCGCCTGATTTGATGACTGTCGCTTCACCTGATTTCCAATTAGCTTGGCTGATCTCCACTGTTGATCAACCCCATCTAATCCAACGGCTATCGTGTGATATCGTGTGGATTTTTGTCTGATATTTATCCACCCAAGGGCACATGATGAGAGTGGTTTCTTCATGCTACGTGTCGCCTAGTTAGGCTAATCGTGAAAATTTTTAGAAAACCACTTACAACTTTGACGGCGCGCGACAAACAACTTATCGCCCTCTAAACCCGCTCCCTTATTTCCACATGTTTCTTTTCCCCATGACATAATCTTTTTCGTCCATCTCTTGACTTCACCTGTGCAATAAGATCTTAGCCGTCCATCACTCTTGTTAGCCTCATCCATCTATCTCCTAACTTAACCGACGCGATATGATGTCCACCGTTAATTGTGTACATTAACCCTATTCGCCCATCGATCTACGTAACCTCCTACGATCCAATCTCCACCGTTCATTTTCCTTTCACCCAACTGATCCAATGGTTCTTATGCACTGTTGCTCCCTCACATCCTCCTTTCACAAATCTCAACCTCAGATTTCTTTTTTCACTTGAAACCCGATTTAGCCTAAGCTTCTTTGTTGTACCTTAGTCTAATTTAATGTTTTTTACTTCTGCAACTTAGATAAGCATCATTAGATTAGTGTTAAATTAGTAACTTTTCTTAGCATAGTTGTTTGGATGGTTGGTTAGGTTATGGTATGGTTTAACATTTCATGTTTTTTCTTCAATACTGCAGTAGAAGTAGCTCTCCCCTAGAATAGGTTTTCTCTCCTTCCATCAAAGAATTAATCTTCTTCTGACCCTATAGAAGTTTGGCTTAGAAACCCTGGGGTCTCTTGCCAGATAAATAGTGACAACAGGCATGACCTTCACTTCTACTTGTGCATATAGCACTGTCACCTCCAAGTTTGTACGAACCTTGGGTTGATAAGTAAAGCTAGTAGCCCTGGGAGTTGCAACATTAATTTTGGAATACTTGAGCTCATCACTTTTTGGTGCCTTTACCGAGGAGGTGTCTAAGTAGAAGTATTTACTTATTTCTTCTATTTCTAGTCTTCAACATTATTTTCTTCTACTTCTTATCCTCAGTTCTCTTCCATTAGTTTATTTCTGCAAAAGTAATCTAGTTTATTTCTTTTTTTTAGTTATCATTCTCTGCTTTCCTTTCTATTTTGCAAGTACTTTCTAGATTTAGCAAAATATTACAAAAACCCACCCAAAAATATTTCATTTCATGCCTCGTAGGATTAGGGAAAATTCAGGGAAATTCTTCTCAAATACCCCCACTGCATCCAACAAGCAACCTTCTCTCTTCTTCAGTGACGATGAATTGGAAGACCCTTTAGGTGAGAAACCTTACCTATTTGAGCAACCTATAGAAGAAGAAGAAGAAGAAGATGAAGAAACCATTCCTATTGAACCAATGGCTATAAACCAAAATGATAGGGGAGATAGAGAGAGAATTGAGAGTGCCTTCGCCATCAGGGAAACCAATGGGGAGACCATGATGAAGAATATAATCCCTTCTGCTCTACCTCATTTCCATGGGCTAACCACAGAGGACCCTGACACTTTCCTATTTGAATTTTCTATTATATGTCAAACCTATAACTCTACAAATGATGAGAAAAAGTTAAAACTATTCCCATCTACCCTCAAGGATGCAACATTGCGTTGGTTCATGTGTTTACCTGAAGATAGCATCACAACTTAAGATCAGATGTAGAAGAATTTTAACAACAAATATAGGAACTACTGTAGGTCAAAGGATACTAAAGAAGATACTTTTAGGATGACCATAGGCCAGGATGAGTCCCTAGAAGACTATGAATAAATATTCTAGCTTAGTTACAAAAGGGCTAGGTGCACACTTGACCATGTGTCACTAAAGATGGTCTTGCTTAGAGGAGTAAGGGGCGACCTTTTGGATAGCTTACATATGATAGAAAGAGGAGATGTCTATAAATTACCCTTTGGGGATATTAAGATTGTATTTAGAAACCATTCTAGCGAAGCCATGGGAAAGGGTAGGGGTACTCAACCTATGGCCAATACATCATCCTCTAACTTATCCATCAAGGGTGAAATTGGAAATATGTTGGAAGACTTCAAAAGTGATATGCTACAAACCCTTGCCTTGCAATTAGACACCATGAACATCAAAAGGAAGCAAGAGGAAGCAGAAAGATCCTTAGCCATATTTTGTCCTAAATGCACCAGAAGGCACCCTAGGAATGAATTTTTATTGAATTGTATTAAGATTTTCTCAGTCTGTAAAGAAAACCACTCCACAGAAAAGTGCCCTTCTTTAGTTGGACCCAAAGTTGTATATCAAGAAGCTGAAGGGGTCATTGAGCAACTTTGCTACATCAACCAAAGGAGACCTCCTTGGCCTAGACCATACCAGCAGGGTATGCAAGGGCCATCCCATGCATATTAAAACCCCAAAAAAACCATAGTTATACCTTCTTGGGGACCCCATGCTCATCCTTCCTGGTCTACACCGCCTCCTTGGTCCTATGCATCTCAGTATCAACCCCAGCCAGCCAGCTAGTCATTTCAACATTATTTTCATCCACAACATCAATGGAATACCCCACCCCAGGGGTGGAGGCTCTAATTGAACAATGTTCTAGCCCTATTTCCTCCCCCACCTAACCAACCACAACTCCTACACTTTTCTCCACTAAGAAACCCCAAATGCCTACCCAGCCAAATCTAAACCAAAACAATAGGCACGCTCAACAAGCATACAGTGGAGGGACATCATACCCAACTTATGTTGTAGAAATCTAGGAGATCAACCTAAGATCTTGGATAATTCTCCTAGACAACCAACCTCCCTCTCCACATAGGGAGGTTGAGGAAGAAAGAGATGAAAGCAACCTTAAAGTAAATCCACCCTTTCCTAAAATACTAGCCTAACCAATCCAGCCTACTCTACAAGAAACTGAACTTCTGGGAGAATTGAAAAAATTGTGTAAAAATCCCCCTTCTCCAGGCAATCAAAGATGTCCCTATTTAAAATAATTTGATTAAGGAGAAGTGCTTCAAGCATCCAAGAAGAAGAAAAATGGATGCCCCTACCATTAATGTCACTAGGCAGTTGTCTGACTTAATGTTGGGGTAGGTAATATGTCCAAAATATTTAGACCACAGAAATCATGTAGTAGATGTGCACTTTAATGACACCTTTGTCCCACACACTCTGATTGATCTTGGGGCTGCCATTAATGTGATGAATACGGAAACCATGCTCAAGCTCAACCTCCGAGGGTCATTAAGGAAGACCACAATAGTTCTGCAACTTTCAGAACGTTCCACAGTCACCCCTGAGGGAATTGTGGAGGGTGTGATGGTGTCCATTGACTCCTGGGAGTACCTTGCAGATTTCCTAGTTCTACAACCTAAGGCCAAGCTTACTGGTCACCCTCTCATCCTTGGGAGGCCATGGTTGGCCACAGTTGATGCTTACATTAGCTGCAGAGCTAGGAATATGACCATCAGGAATGGGCATATGTCCAAACAATTAGTCCTATACCAACCTACTCAACCTACCCTAGAGCATGGTTTACCTTTATGGTTAGAGGAGGAGGAATAAGATGAAGTTTATTCTGCCCAAATTTATGCTTTTGAAACAACCATAGGAGAAGGACAAGAAGATGATGATGATTTAATTAAACACTTTCTCCAAATTCCAACTCCTAGTTCACTTCCATTAGAAGATGAAGTAAAGAAAGCCTAGAAAAATCATCCAATTGACTTACGATTGGCCAATTCCAACCCACTCCATGTCAAAACCATAGAATTTGGCCCCGAGAAGACTTTGAACATTAACCCATCTCTTTTTGCTTTAGAAGAGGAAAAGCTATGCGACATGTTGAGAGAGAACCTATAAGCCTTTGCTTGGAGTTATAAAGAAATTAAGGGAGTACACCTCTCATTCTGTACTCACCACATATACATCAAAGAAGGTTGTAGGCCAGTCAGGCAACCACAAAGGAGGATGAATTCAAATCTTAAAGACATAATCAAAGAAGAACTGCAAAAACTTCTAGATGGAGGATTTATTTACCCTATCTCAGACAGTGAGTGGGTCTCTCCTTTAGTTTTAGTTCCAAAGAAAAATGTTAAGTGGAGGATTTGTGTTGATTATAGGAAGTTGAACAAAGCCAAAAAGAAGGATCATTTCCCCCTACCCTTCATTGACCAAGTGCTAGATGGCTTGGAAGGGAAGAAATTCTTTCTTTGCTAGATGGATTTAGTGGAAAGAACCAAATTCAAATCTGCCCATAAGACTAGGATAAGACCACCTTCACTTGTCCTTGGGGTACTTTTGCCTACAGGGTCCTCCCTTTTGGCCTATGTAGTGCTCCTGCCACTTTCCGGAGAGCAGTCTTAAGTATTTTTGTTGAATTAGTACATGATTATGTGGAAATCTATATGGATGATTTTACACCTTATGGCTGTGATTTCCAAGAAGCCCTGACTAACCTAGGCAAGGTATTACACAAATTCATTGAAATGAATCTGTTTCTCAGTCCAGAAAAGTGTGATTTTTTAATTAATGAAGGGATTGTGCTAGGTCATTCAATATCTCAGCAAGGACTATAGATGGACCCAAAAAAAATAGCAATCATCCAAAGGGTCCCACCTCCACAAAAGCAGAGATATGCTAGAAGTTTCTTAGGATGTGATGGATACTATCGAAGATTCATAAAGGACTTCAGCAAGTTGGCCTCTCCTTTGTTTGGATTTTTGGCCAAAGATTCTAATCTTATATTGTCAAAGAGTTATCAAGAGGCCTTAGACATTCTAAAGGGTAAGTTAACCATTGCACCAGCCCTTAGAGGCCCAAACTGGGCCCTCCCTTTTCATATTCATGTTGATGCCTCACACAAAGCCATAGGAGCAGCCTTAGGTCAAGAGGAGGATAAATTACCCTATGCCATCTATTTTATCATTAAGAACCTATCAAAGGCTGAGCTAAACTATACTGTGACCAAAAAGGAAGTCCTAGCTGTTGTGCATTCATTGAATAAATTTATGCATTACATTATAGGCTATCAAACATTTGTGCATATTGATCATGCTGCAATCAAATATTTATTGAACAAGCCAAATGTGAATGCTAGAATCATAATATGGTTGCTTCTATTATATCAATTTGATCTAACTATTATTGATAAGCCTGGTAAGGAAAATGTTGTTACTGAATTTCTATCTAGAATGAATCTGCCTACAGGTGAAGAAGGAATGGTGGATTACTAGTTACTAATGAGCATTTGTTTTCCATTTCAGTTCTCTCCTTGTGGTTTGCAAATATAGTAAACTATTTGGTATCAACATAGTTCCCACCAAACATTCCCTCCAAACAAAAGAGCAAGATAGTCAGAAAGAGCGCCCCCTTCTCCTGGGTTGGGGGCAATTTGTTCAAACTTGGCCCAAATAAAATATTAATAAGGTGTGTAAGGGAAGAGGAAGTCTTTGACATCCTCCTAACCTGTCATGATGGGCCTTGTGGAGGTCACTTTGTAGGAAAAAGGATAACATTCAAAGTGTTGCAAGCATGCTATTATTGGCCTGCTCTTCATCAGGATGTAAAAAAGTATATTAGTCAGTGTGATCAGTGCCAGAGGATGGGAAAGCCTACTCCAAGAGATGAAATTCCCCTACAACCTCAAGTGACTTTCGATCCATTTGACAAGCCAGGCATGGACTTCATTGGGCCTATCAACCCTCCTTCAAAGAAAAAACAACACATCGTTGTGTGCACTGATTATTTGACTAAGTGGGATGAAACCAAGGGAATTAAGGTAGCAACAGAAGAAAAGGTGGTTGAGTTCCTAAGCGAGAATATATTATACAAATTTGGGTACCCTAGAGAGCTAGTCAACGACCAAGGCAGCTGGTTTACCTCCAACATGATTGAATAACTACTCAGCCATCACAAAATCAAGCATAAGACCTCCACTCCTTATCATCCACAAGCTAATGGGCATGTGGAGGTGACCAATAGGACACTGGATAACATCTTAACCAAGGTAGTGAGCAACAGTACGAAGGATTGGGTAGAGAGACTAGTTGAGGCCACCTGGGCCTATAATGCAACATGGAATACCACCACTGGATTTACACCCTATGAGTTGGTCTATGGTAAAAAGGTTGTGTTGCCAATTGAATTTGAATATAACACATTGAGGATGGCAACCAAATTAGATTTAGATCTCATTCATGCACAAAAATAAATGTTGTTACATTTGAATGGCTTGGATGAATTCAAAATGCAAGCCCTCTTGCATATAGAGATATTTCAGCTTCAAAGGAAGATCTGGCATGACAATCACATCAAGGAGAAGCAATTTCAAGAAGGAGACTAGGCATTGTTA
The DNA here is from genome assembly GCA_000404065.3 of Pinus taeda. Taxonomy (NCBI): domain Eukaryota; kingdom Viridiplantae; phylum Streptophyta; class Pinopsida; order Pinales; family Pinaceae; genus Pinus; species Pinus taeda. The sequence continues at coordinate 277,985 of APFE031623344.1, forward strand.
TATGATTCTAGGTTTAAATGCTTCAAGGTCAAGCTAAGGACAATATGGCTTAGGCCTTATGTTGTGGAAAGATGCCATGGCAATGGTTTAGTGCAAATCAGAAATATTGATGAAGAAGCCATTCCATTGCTAGTTAATGGACATAGATTGAAAATGTACAAGAGGCCTTTATCAAAACAAGAGTTAATTGATAGTATCAATAAGACAATGATGATGGCAGAGCAAGTTCTAGCTCCTCCCTTAGCAGGTCACTGAAAAAGGAAAAAGTAAAAGAATAAGGATTCAGGTGAAAAACTCCATGAGGCACCTGAGTCCCTTCTTTGGGTTGAAAACCTCATAAGGTGGCCCAAGGATGAGAAAAATGAAAAATAGTAAGAAGATCCCTGGGTGAAGACCTTCCTTGAGGCGCCCAAGGCAGATATCTAGGGTGAAAACCTCTCTAAGGAAGCCTAGGTGTTTCTTCAAAAAACAAATATGATAATAAGAGAGAAAACATAATTATTATTTGCAGGTGGGTGAAAAAGACAAGCAAGGAGAAAGAGAAGATCCAGAGGGAACCCTGCTCACATATTTTCACCTCGTCCATTCCTTACCATGCCATAAATTCTATTATTTTTCACTTCACTAATTCAATTCAGGTGAAGATTGTGTTCTCTAACATAATCAAATCAACCATTACCATCATCCCTACATCCACATACACTGCTACTTCCTCTATCCGTTCATTGTAGCATCCTCACAGCACCAACCAGCAACATGATTAAGAAATTCTAAGGGAGACAACAAACATTTCCAAGTGGTAATCTAGGAGCTCCACAGAAGTAGCAGCATCAAATCCAAGAGCTCCACGATAGTAGCAACGTCAAATCCAAGAGATCCACAACAACAACAATGTCAAATCCAAGAGCTCCATAGCAACAACAACAACATCAAATCTTCAGTCGCAGACACCCACAAAAGCCAATAAACCATCAACATGAAGTAGAGGAGGGATAAGAATAACCACCAATGACACCTCTAATCTTTGAAAACTACAACATGGCATCAAGACCACAAGTAAGTATCCCACCCACTCACTCATATGCATCATTTGATCAAAAGTTGTAAAGGTTAAGAGGTAGTTGGTTTATAAGCGACAAGGCGACAAAGAACTAATGCTTGAAGAACTAAGATTTGGGGTAGAAATACCAGCACACCAAAGACTCATCATACCCTATTTCTCAATGCAATCACTCATAGACTCTAGTAGCTAAGTAAAGGAAGGAAATTCCCAGAAGTTAGTTCACCATGGGTTGATCAGGATCCTCATCGAGGATGCCCTCCAAAACCTCAGGATCCCTATAAAATGGCAAATATTCAGAGACTTATCAGAAGAGGATGACATCAAAATCCTCATCTATGATATTTGTCCTTCTGTCAGTGAAGAGGAGGCAAAACAAGAAGAATATACAGAGCAAGATGGGATGAGATGAATAAAGAATAAACTAATACAACGGAACATGCTGAAACACAAGGAGGATGATGTTGAAACAGGAGAAGAAACTAATGGAGATGCGAAAGAACAACAAAAAGAAGAAGAAAAGAAAAACAAAGAGAACAATTACAGGAAAAGAAAGACCAACTAGCATATATGGCTAGCCTCTCCTTGGAGGCCATCTAGTGTAGGATGCCAGCTAAATCTTATGCTCTTTACCTTAGAGAAAAATGGCTGCAATTTCATATTAAAACACTAGCAAAAAGGGGCACCATACCATTTTAGGATTGCAGACAATTTATTGATCATCGTGATCAAAGTGCACTAGAGGATAGGGCCAAAATGGTTGAGTTTTACTTGCACAATATGGCCTTTACAGACATGAATATTTGGGATCCTAATGTAGAGCTAGAGGATCTACAATTAATGGTTTTGGCATCATGGATGAACCATGAGAAGTCAATGGCTGCAGAGATGAAAATAATATTGGCCAGAGAGAAAAATGCACATCTTTTCATTAGAGCTGAAAAATCAAAACCCATGGCCCTAATCAGCACCCATAATCTAATGTAAAATGATCCTCAGCTAGCACCTAGATATATTTCTTCCCAAGAGCAAGCAATTTCACATTTTGAAAATATATTTAGGCTGCTAAGAGATGATAATACGCATGCTTGCTAAAGGAAATGGAAAACATTCCCACACAACTTGAAGATCAGAGAATATCACTCCCCTCAAAGGTTGAGAGAGGCACTCAATATGACACCCATGTATAAAAAAAAAGGTTGAAGGTCAATTGAATAGGCCTAAAACTCAGTCCACCACTACTCCTAGGGATGCTAAAAGGGAGAAAAGAAGAAGAGGAAAAGAGGCAGTGGGAAGAAGTAGAAAGTAAAGCAAGCTTCTATCGACAAGAAGAAGAGACCACAACAGAAGCATGGGATGTCAGGGAGGCTAGTAGATCCATGAAGGACATGGACATTGACTAAGTTGCTCAGAGGATAAGAAACACTTTCAGTAGGGGGTGATGATGAGCCTCATCATTGAGAAATTATACAGGCCTTAATTGACCTTAATTCACCTCCTAGGTTAGTCAAACCAACTATTCTCACGGCGTATTGCATACTTTTGATTATATGTTGTTTATGAAATGAGTTAGAGTTGGATATGTTGCTTTGTGGTCTAATGTGCATGTAATGCAGGAATAAAGGGGTAAAAGAAAGGAAAAATGCAGGTAGAAAGGATAAAAGCAAAGAACTATGGCAAAGACCTTGGAAAAGACTCAAATGGGATAAGGGATAGTAACTATAGGAGGTAAAATCCCCTCATTTACTACCCCTCCATTCGAATACTCCACCATCAGCTCGAAGTGCACATAGCCATCACTTTGAAGACAAAAAGACAGCCAAGCATGTGAAAAGGACATAAAAGAGTTTATCTTAAGTTGGGAGCCAAGCCTCCCTAATGAGAAGGAAGTCATTAGATACTTTAGTTGTGTAAATAGAGAGTCTTAGGACCTCATTAGGATTCAGACTTCTATTGTAAAACTTTGTCTTATTCCTGAGTTGCAAAGACTTGTGACAATTTTCTCTATAATCCATGGTTTCTACAATTAGAACAACTTTTGTTTAAGCCAACTCTAAGTTAACTTCGAGGGCTAAAGCTCTTGGGTTACGGCCCAACCCAAGTAGCCACAACTCCTCTTTACTGTACATTTACGCTAGCATACAATTCTATTTTGTTCATTTGTTTAAGTAGCTTACTGGTTCTATTTACCTACTTACATAGCTTTCTAGTTTACTTGTTCATTTGCTTAAATAGATTCATGGTTTCTCATTGGTTATTTGTTGAAGTAGCTTTCTAGTTCTTTTGATGTGTATTGTGCTTCAGTTTACTTTCATTTATGCCTTCTTTCAATCCACATGTTAGTTAAAGGAAAAAGATCACTATCAGGTTGTGCGCAGTTGTCTCGGCCACGTCTCCTCCCTCTGGGACCATGATTTGAGGAAGGGACCCTCCAACAACCCCCAAAAAATAGTCTCTGGTTCTCGCATGGGCTATGGAGTTTGTTGTTTAACTGGTTCACCACCACTGGTTCTCTCTGTCATTTTCATTTGAAACCGCATCCAACACATTCCTCATCCATCACTTCATCATCATCTGATCACCAACAAACCTTCACAATCACTGTCTGATTCACTATTTTCTCCAACTACTGCCTCGCGTGGAGGCCACCAGTCACTTTATGAACTTTAAGTCCCCACTATTGATCTGCATCACTTGATCCAATGGTTGTTGCTTCACCCAATCACCAACTAGCTTGGTTGATCTCCACCATTGATCAACCCTGCTGATCCAAAAATTATCACGTGATATTGCGTGGATTTCTGTCCGATTGTTATCCGCCCAAGGGCACATGACGAGAGTGGTTTTTCCATGCTACGTGTCACTCGGTTAGGCTAATTGCACAAAATTTTAGAAAACCACTTATAGCTTTGAGGGTGCACGATAAACAACTCACCACCCTCCAAACCCGCTCCCTCATTTCCGCACGTTTCTTTTCCCCACGACACAATCTCCACCATCCATCTCTAAACTTCACCTGCACGATAAGATCTCAGTTGTCCATCGCTCCTATTTGCCTCATTTGTCTATCTCTTGACTGTTGGGTCCCTATAATACTAGTGATTACCCAATTACTATTGTATTTGTACCCCTTATTAATATTGTTGTGCACCTATTGTCCCCATATTGTTATTACTGTGCCCCATAGAATCCCTCTATTTTTATTTTTGTGGCTTTATATTATTATTGTTAGGTAGGCTAGGTTATATTGTGACTCCTTAGACTCCTATATATAGAAAGGAGGTTTTGTCATTTGTATCATCCAAGAATTGTTCATTTATGTAATGTAAAGGAGGTTGCCCCCTCAAAGAGGCTGGATTTTAAGAAGTTGATCTATCTTTTCTATCTTTTTCTTGAGCTGGTTTCATAACATTTGGTATCAGAGCTTTGGATTCTAGGGTTTCACTGCTCCAAATAGGTCATCGTGGAATTTTCGCTATAACCTGTTTTCTGCGATGTTTTAGAAGCGAAACACAATACCCATTTGAGATGAAATAGCATTGAACCTGGGGCCCAAATTTCAGAGCTTTTTGCGCTATATTTGTGGAGATATGATTTGAGGAAGTTTGTCTTTTTGCAGACTCCTGAATTACATTCCAAACAGGTGACCTAGGGAAAATCATCATAACTTTCTCTGTGAGCATCGAATTGAAATTTTGTAAGAAGGTACAGAAAGAGAACAGACTGCTGTTTCCTTTATATATTGTTTAGAGCCAAAGGTCGAAACATGGACATGTGGCACATCATACAAGTTCGCTCTACTGAATTAGTCTATAATCAGGTCACTGTGGGCGATTTGGCATAACTCTTCATTGGAGAATCCAATTGGGGTTAGACTAGTGGCATTGGAAAGAGGACACAGAAGGCTACCGCAGGTCGTAATTTCCGAACTAGATGATATGAAATTACAGAGATACATGAGAGGCAATATTGAGCTCCTACAAAGTGAAAAAAAGGTGTGTAGATTTTTAAAATTTTTGCTTAAGCTTGGTTTGAAAAATTATTTTGAAGGAATTCAAAGGGCATAATAGAGCATTAGTATTGGTAACTGATGCCCCAAGGAAAGAAAATGCAAACACCTAGTAAGCAATCTGAAAGCTCTAGCATGACTCATGAAGAAGAGGAAGAAATGCTACATGATATATCAAATTTATAAGACCAAGTGCAACAAATTTCATGCTCACAAAAGCTAACAGAAGCTAAGATAAATGGCGTGGAATCTAAGATAAAGGGCATCGAAGCCAACATTGACAATTTGAAGATAGATTTGAAGGCAGATTTGACAAAGTTTCTACAAGAAATACTTACTAATGGTGAAAGGCGAGTAAAGGAAACTTATGATGCGAAAAAAGGAAATGTTAATCATGATTTCATAGACTCTAATGTTGGATTGAAGATGCACCATATTCCAAAAATCAATATGAGGACGTTTGACGGCAAGGATCCCACAACACGGATATTACATATGGAGCAATTTTTCGATCTCAATAATGTGCAAAACACACAAAATGTACATATTGAAACTATATATTTGGAACCAAATTAGTTTGTATGGTATCAATGGCTTTGCTCTCGTAAACAATTTATCACTGGGGAAATTTGGAATAATTGATAGCACATTATGAGGGTACAAAAAGCAACACCTTTTTTAGCTAATTGATAAGTCTCAAACAAAAGGGTTCAATAATGGAGCACATTGAGGAGTTCCAAAAATTGAACATAAGGGTAAAAGATATTCCAGAGGAGCATAGGATTGATGTGTTAATAGGGTCTTTAAAGGATAATATTCAACATGATGTTCGCCTTTGGGAACCTGATTCATTAGAGAAGGCATTCAGGTTAGCAAGAAAAATGGAAAGCAAAATTATGGCAACCAGGAAGCATACCACTCACAACTATAAAGACGGAAGTGTTGTTGCCCCTAGTCTTCCACAACCTATAAGGTTGACACCACAACAATTGGAAGAAAAAAGAGCAAAAGGGCTTTGTTACAGTTGTGATAGCAAATACACTAAAGGTCATAAGTGTGCTGAGAAGAAATTATTCTACATAGATTGTGAAGAGGAAGAAGAAAATAAGTAAGAAATGTCAAAAGAAGAGGATATACTCCAGGAACAAAGCCTAGATGAAGAACGAATGAATCCGACCATATCTTGTAATGCATTGGCGGGAATTACCACTCCTCAAACCATCAAGATAGAAGGACAAATCAAGAAGAAAAAGGTAATAGTGTTGATTGATTCAGGAAGTACTCAAAATTTTATTCATTGTAAGGTAGCAAAAGAATTGAATTGCTTCTTATATCCAGCACCAGAGTGTCAAGTGATGGTTGCAAATGGAGGAACAATAAATTGCTCTGGGAAGTGCCATAATATCAAGCTATCCATGGGAGAATATGTATTGACTAGCCCAATGCTTTCCATTCCAATGGGAGGTGCTGATGTTGTACTAGGAGTCCAATGGCTACAATCCTTGGGTACAATAGCTTTTAATTTTCAAGAACTTTTCATCAAATTTTCTATGAAGGAAAGGAAGTTGAATTAAGGGGTATTGCAGGGAAACCGGGAAAGATAATCAGCTCTAACGGTATGAAAAAGCTTCTAAAAAAGGAACAAAAATGTGTAATTGCACAATTATGTTCGCTAGATGTTTCCACACTGGAATCATCTATTTCTCCAGATCTCTAAAAAGTCTTGGAGAATCTTTCCAAGGTATTTAAGACTCCCACAGGTCTCCCACCTATTCGTGACCATGATCATGCTATTCATC
>APFE031623344.1:291110-393522 GCA_000404065.3 Pinus taeda
GAGGACAACACTTTTTTGAAGGAGAGGGGCATGTGGGGTCCCTATAATACTAGTGATTACCCCATTACTATTGTAGTTGTACCCCTTATTAATATTGTTGTGCCCCTATTGTCCCCATATTGTTATTACTGTGCCCCATAGAATCCCTCTATTGTTATTTTTGTGGCTTTATATTATTATTGTTAGGTTGGCTGGGTTATATTGTGACTCCTTAGACACCTATATATAGAAACGAGGTTTTGTCATTTGTATCATCCAAGAATTGTTCATTTATGTAATGTAAAGGAGGTTGCCCCCTCGAAGAGGCTGAATTTTAAGACACTGATCTATCTTTTCTATCTTTTTCTTGAGTTGATTTCATAACATTGACTTAACCCGTGTGATATGATCTCCATCATTCATCATGTTCATTAACAATATTCACCCATCCATCTACGTAACCTCCTATGATCCAATCTCTGTCATTCATTTTCCTTTCACCCAACTGGTCCAATGGTTCTTATGCACTATTGCTCCCTCACGTCCTCCTTTCACAATCTTGACCTCCAATTGCTTTTTCTGCTTGAAAGCTGATTTAGCCTAAGCTTCTTTGCTGCACCTTAGTCTAGTTTTATGTTTTTTACTTCTGCAACTTAGATAAACAATATTATATTAGTGTTAAATTAACAATTTCTCTTAGCATAGCTATTTTGATGGCTAGTTAGTTTATGGTATGGTTTAACATTTCATGTTGTTTTCTTCAATACTGTAGTAGAAGTAGCTCTCCCCTAGAATAGGTTTTCTTTCCTTCGATCAAAGAATGAAGCTTCTTCTGACCCTATAGAAGTTTGGCTTGGAACCCCTATGGTCTATTGCCAGACAAACAGTGACAACAAGCAGGACCTTCACTTCTACGTGTCCATATAGCACTGTCACCTCCATGTTTGTACGAACCCTGGGTTGATAAGTAAAGTTGGTAGCCCTGGGAGTTGCAGCATTATTGTTGCAATATCTAGGCTCATCAATATCTTTGATGTATGCACACAGTTATGAAGCTGGTCAATTTAAAGATTATACTTGGCTCAAGAATTCAGATATGTTAAGTGCTTTGGTGAATAATCCACTCCTAATATTTATCATGAATTCCATGAAGCTTGTTGTAGTCAATTTCTTTTTATTTAATATAATATATATATATATATATATATATTTATATATATATCTAGGAAAAGAAAAACAAGAAAGGAAGAAAGAGAGAAAAAGTTGATAAAGGGGCTCTTTGAACATTTATTTGTAAAAGTATGATGTCTTTCTTTAAGAAACGGTGTAGGCCCAAGTTTGGATTATAAAATATATAAAATATATCCTATTTAGAAGTGCGCCAACCCCACAAATTCAAAGTGGAGAAAGAATTAAAGGACGAGAAACTCTTAGGGCGTGATGTCATTGTGAAAATATGGGTTGCGTGCCCAAAAATAACACGACACCTCAAAAAACTTGAATGTTGTACCATAGGGTGCCCCTGAGGGTAGTTTTATAAAATCATCCATCAGGGTAATCGACGGTTGTGACCAACCCTAATGACACTCCTCGATGAAATAACTTACCTCCTAGCATGCCCCTGGGGGTGGTAAGCAATTTCTGCCAATACCACAATGCTACAGTAAGTGAGCAGGATCAAGCGAGCATACTCCCATATCAGCAGTTCCATGCAATATCCATGTCACCCCTTCTCACTCCACCTCACCCACTTTTTTACACATCACTTTCCATGTTGGTCACCACATCATTCATCCATAATTTTTTTTCCTCACTGTCATAAATATGTTTTTCCCATTCTCATGTCCATAAAAACCTTGTTTTTGCCGAGTTCACCCATTGTACTATTTGTTTTCACATCAACCACTGTTGTCTTCAAAATTTTTAAATTTGTCACCAATTGCCTCTAATATTACCAGGTATTTAAAAAACTTTAACCACTCTCTATTTTGTTGAATGAAATATAAAATGACTAAAAATTCTACCATATCTGGTTCTTCAACCCATATACCTCTCATGTACATGGGGAATGATATTTTTGACCTTGACTATCTAATTAACTTAATGGAAATTCCTCAGAATATCCTTGTCATTCAGGTTGAGTAAGAAATATCAATTAGAATGGTTAAGTTGGGTTTAGTCGTTGCAATTATCCCACAAACCTATTTTTTCCCAGAATTTATTAGCTAGTTTACTTCATCCTTGTACTCGCAGAGATGATATGTAATGAATTCCCTCGGAGAAAACATTTTGTAAGTATCTACATTGTTAATTTGAAAGCCCAGGATTTTCCTCAATCAGACAATTATACTGCATTCTCTGATGAAACTCTCCTATCTGTTTACCAGAATCTGTCTACAAAGGATAGAAATAAATTGCACAACCTACTTTTTCCTCCAAATGTAATTCTGCCTTCAAAGTCAACACAATTTCCCATATATATGTTTTTCAGAGAGTGTTAGACCTATTATGCAAATACTTGTGAGGTTTTTAGGAAGGGATGAAACCTCAGTAGTTCATTGTAAAGCTTTAGGGTTTTTTCATTTAGTGATGCAATCTGATGTTGTACTAGACATTCCTACTTTTTGGGAACATTCATAACTCATATCTCCTTACTTTTAGTATTGTTCAGTGTTTTATATTTCCTTCATGTTGGTATAAATCTTCTTCCTGTATGTGCATGTCGAGCAATTTATGGACCTAGGTTTGAACATTATGGATATAAATAAGCATAAGTAAATGGTAGTAAAATGGACTGATTTAGTTAGGAGCAAATAGAACAATGAGGGATTTTCTTATTACATTGCCTCTTTCATGTCAATTGTGTATATAGTTAGCAATAACTTTGCCACTCCCAGAATTTTATCTAAGGCTCAATCTCTCTTACAAATGAGAAAAGCTATGAAGTTTGGATATTGGTTCTTATTTGAGGAAGATGTAGAGATCTGATTGCATGAGAAAAAATTCCACCATATAGGCTTCCTTCTTTTGTGCCTATGAAGATATTTGATGTAGAATTCATTAGACAAAGCTTGAATGTGGATCAAATACATTTTGTCCTAGCAAGAAATTTTGTTCATATTACGAAGAATTGTTGGCCCATTTATTGCAAATAATAGACAAGCAGTAGAGGAGGCTAATAAAATGTCACAAGAAATGAATTTTCAACAAGGAGACAAATGGTGCTATGATCCACATCATATCATTTCAAAGAGATTAGAGATATATTGTGCCCCTTATATCCATGAACCAAAGCCTTAACTTAAGATGTTAGCAAATAATGGCTTTGATGAGATATAAGAAAGCATGGAAATAGAAACTCCTCTCCCCACTAAAAAAGGGATAGAAATAAATTCTTTTGATGTTATTGATCTTGAGGGAGAAAGTTCTCAGATTTGTAAGAAGGTGAAAACAGAAGGAGGTGAAAAAATATTCAAACCAATCATGGAAAGACCTGCTAGTGAAGTTGGTTTTCAATTACAATTAGGGGGAATGAAGTGTGCATCATCATCTCCATTTCCAAGTGAAGAATAGTAGAGTTTTTTTTACTATTTTGAAGGATACTTATAAGCATATCGAATAAAAGAACAAGAATATAGATACCAATTCGATCACCAAATTGGAAGCTCAATCCATTTCTAGTTATCAAACTAGAATTGTTTTAGGAGTGGATTTGGAAAGGAACTAGTCAGGATTTTTCTTTACTCGTCCTCTTTCCCAATCAATTTCTTCTAGAACATATTTTAGAATAGTTGGTTTATCTGTGTACAAAAAATATATTCCATTTCCAGACAAGATAAACTTTCACAAGCAGACAAGAGAGTTGAACTATAATGATCTCAACAAATCATCACTAGCAGCAAGAAAAACAAATATTTTATTGGGAAACGGGATAGATAAATTGAAGCTAGAGAGGGTTAATTATCCATCTCTTCATACTCAAAATCAAGAGTTTAAAAAATTCACAGTCAGTATTGGGGTGAATCCCGAGGATAAAGTAGTTGTTCAATCCTTGATTCAAAATGTAGAGTCTGAGATCTAGTCTTTAAGAAGGAAATTGAAGTTGATTGCCACAGAACATGCTCAAGCTCTAGAGTTGGTTCAATTTGAGAAAGAAAAAGAGATCTTCATTTATGAGCTAGTGGAAAGGAATAAGGAGGTAGAAACTCTTAAGGATCTTAATGCCAATTTACAACAAAAAATAGACAAACATATCTGCACAATTGTGGTGCAACCAGGCTGAGAAGACCAAACTTAAAAACTCACTACGGTTATGAAAAAACTGAAGGTTTAATAGGATGAAGTTAATAAAATATAGAATGATCTAGATGACGCAAATGATAAATTGAAACATAAGGAGAGACAACTAAATATGACTAGAGAGAATGTAATTCAACTTCACAAGAATTACTAGTCAGCATTTGATCAAATTAAGGAGTTTAAAGAAAAAATAAAGGGGAATATGTATCTTATTCAAGCAAAAGAGATCATCTAGAATTACATTATTGAATAGGTTAAAGTATTTTCGGATCATATGGTGGTCATGGTTAAAGAGAAGGAAATGATTATAGCACATGATCTATTATTTTCACCAATAAAGTTCAGTCACAGAAATGTGCATAAATGGCTAAGAACATTATTGATTATCTTAATGCCATATCTTCTTAGGAAATGAGGGAAGTGGATATTGTAGACATAACATCTATGGTGTCAAATATAAGCAAGATGGTGCAGAAAAACATGTACAGGAAGCATGCAGAGGGCATGCTATTAGAAGTCAAAGAATTAGTGGCAACTTTTAATTTTAGTTTTGACAAGAGAGCCCAAGCAAGGTTGCCTTCATGTTAATATCAACATGGAAATATTCTTCCTTAGGAACAATATGAAACATTAATGGTGGACGAAAAGAGTAAGATCAATGCTTGTCATGAGAGAATGATAATTTTAAAGGGAGAAACAATTGTAAGTTACTTGTAGATGGATTTTAAGTTTCTATGGTTAATAAAAATTTGGTTCAATAAGAAGCCAACATACACCAAGGTGAGAAAATTAAGAATGGCCTACAATAGGATGGTGCAATGTCCAGTTCCTAAATTGGCAATGTGGAAGAAACATTAGAGTTTGATTTTTCTAGCAAAATATCAACTTGTTGAACTTAGAGTTTCATTAAGTGAGCCTAAAGTTGCACAAGAGTCCCAAGTCATCGAATAATTATGTTTACTGATTTTCAATTTCTTGGAAAATTCTCATTTTTGTAATTTCAAGAATTAGAAATAGTTTATTCTTTAAATATTCATAAGGACCAAATAGTTAAGAAGCAATTTTTATAGTTGACATTTTTGTAACTTTTTTCAATGTAATAATTACTTTAAAACGACATCAAGGGACTAGTTTTGGGGTTCCGAATTTTGGCCTCAGGGAGATAATTTTGTTGTGTAATGTATAATATTTTCTTGGAGAGGTAATGAAATTTTAGGATAATTTCAACTATCTATTGATTACGATATGTTTTGTCTATCTTTATGTAAGTCATTTATGTGTAATCATTCTTTGGAAAATGTGTTATGAAGATGTTCGTTCTTTTTAGTTCAACATATTTCTACTTTAAATAGTTGAAAATACTTGTGCATATTTATTAAAAGTAACCTTAAACTGCACTCCACCTTTTCCATCATTTCATTTCTTCAATCTTCCATGATTTCAACTAAGATTTGGTGTAAAATATTATGTTCTTGCAACATTGTAAATTGAATTTTTCTCTTTATTTTCTCCCTAGCCATACTACAACTTCAATAATCCATTTCATAGATAGATTGGCCACCTTGGGATGGGTTGTATCCTTTCTAAAAGGGTTATAAATACATTACATTTTTCAAGAAATATCTCTTGGAAAACATGTATAAAATAATAAAGCATGTAACAACCTCAGTTAAAAATCCACGTAATAAAGTTAATAAAGGAAAAATAAGAACAAGGTCATGGGACACATATTCCAAGCTAAATGTTGGGAAAAAACATAGTCATGGTGATCACTTGTGATTAATAAATGGCTATGGAAATTGGCAAAGACAATGGAAAAGGAAAAGAGGCATTAATTAGCATTTATTTATGAAAATAATGCAAAACAGGAGAAAAGGAAGGTAAAAGGTCACATAATTGCATGTGAGGAAAACTGAAGGAAAAATACAGAAAATGAAGAAAATAGTGGCATTGATGATAAAAAGGCTTTTGAGGATCAGTTCACAACCTTTTGTCAGTTTTAGCTTGGAACTCTCTCTCTCTAATCTCACTCTCTCATAATCTTACACACTTAGAGTTTCCTTGGAGCACTCTTAGAGTATTTTGGGCACACGTATTTGGAGCAAGAAGGCAAAGGAAAAGTAGAAAAGTGTAAGAGGGCAACAGGATCAATAGCTACAATGGATTTTCTTTGTAGGTACCGAGTTGTGTGTATGAGTTCCTTGCTAGTTTTTGCATATGTGGCATATGCATGTGGTCTTTTGGTTATGATATGTCATTAGAATGGAGTATTTTCCGGATTGACAATGGTTTTTCCTAGCCTTTCCATTTCCTGGATAGCCATGGTGTTGTGGGTTTTTCCCATTTGGTTTCTTATTGGTGCTCATGTTCCTTATGGTTGTGGATTGAGTTACTAGTCATGGAAGCCTTGGTTGGATAACTGCTTTGGAGCTCTTGGTGGTTTGAGTTACTAGTCCTGGAGCCTTGGTTGGACAAACACTATGGAGCCCTACAAAAATTATGGGATGAGTTACTGGTACTAGAGATGGGTTGGAACAAACAATCTAGAGCCTTGGATAGCTTGCGTAGAGACAGATCTGGTGATGGTTAGTGATGTCCGACTGTGAGGTGGAATCACTAGTTGAGGGTTGAGATGATTTAGCCTCTAGAACATTTCATTTGGTTTTATTTTGGTTATTTCATGAGATCCCACATTCATTCTTGGAATATGGTGCAGGGTGATTAGCTAAAAGAGAGACTGGGTTTAGCCCAATCTATGGTTGGGTGGTATGTGGAAGTCCCTAACTTGGTTGGATTTTTCATATGTTAATAAGAGTTATTTCATTCTTTATTTCATGAGTAATTATATTTATTATTATGTGTCTTTAATGTTTGGTTTATCATGATGTATATGTTGTTCATTTACTGTTTATATGTTGGTCATGCGATGTATAATGGTTATGGCTCTTGATGTGTTTTGATTGATTAAGGAATGTTTAATGAATGCATGAGCTAATAAATGTTAATGTAGATATTATGAGAGGGAATTAGAACTTCTTAACAATTCTAGGATAAATATGATATCCCTCTGTTTAGATATGAAATCATGACTTGTGGATTACATGTTGATGATGTGTTTGACGAAACGTATGTCATGGTTAGGATGGGTCAGATTAAGTCCTTGATTAAGTTTTGAGTTAAAGAATTTATCTTTGCATTATTTATCATTTATGAGATTTTCATCAAGTTCTAGGAAGAGGCTTGGGTCCTAGCCCTAAAAACGTTTCTTAGATCTCGGGGTTGCAAGCATAGAACTAAGTCAATTACTCTACAATCACTGTGAAGCAATATTATGGGAGTGATTAGAGACTTACAGTGGCTGAATTTCCTTGGCATGGGAGCGAATGAGAGCCCAATTCAGTGAAAAAGCAAGCTAACTCAGGGGTTGAGCACCTAGAGTAGTTGGTTGGCTATTACAAGCCCTATAGCTCTTAAGGCAGTTCAATATGGTTTTGGCCCATCGATTCCACTTCCTTAATAATACTTATGAGGTTGAATCCAATCATAGTAACTCTTCATCACATATTTACCCCAGTGGACTGGTAAGCTTGGGTAAGTGTGGGAGGAGGGTGTTACAAAGTGGTATTAGACCATGGTTTCACTTTATTTAGGTAATGTCTAATGCTACAGAGTCATATTAGACTAGGTTCCATTCTCTTTGGGTGATATATGATACCATAGAGTGGTATTAGAGCATGGTTCAACCCTTGGACTAGATGGGAGAAATGTGTTTTTCATGCATCGATGTAGGTTGTATATGCTCTTGTTATGTATGCATGGTGATGGTTATTTTTGTAGTTGTGTCTTCATGTATACATTTATTGGGATGTATTTTTCATGCATACATGTTGGGTGTCTATGAATTTGTTATGCATGTTAATGTAGGTATGTTTGTTATGCATGTATGATTATGGTTGTGATTTTCATGCATGAGGTCATGGTATGCAACTGGTGTGTTCATGCATGATGTTGGCATATTGATATGGTTATGTGTATATACATGTTGTTAGTGTCAGTATTCACATCCTACCATCAGTGATAAAAATTCCTCTTTTCATATCATATTAGGGTCCCACTCAGAAATGTTTGTCATTCCACTAGGTCATCATTCAAAAATTTACCCCGTAGACACTAAAACACATTCCTACATCACTATTAAATGCATACATACCCCTACACTATCATTTCCTACTCACCTAGGTTTCCAAAATTCCTAGGCAGCCTCTACCATAAACCTGTAATTTAATTATCATTCCCAACTCCCTTGAAATTTTCATCTCCTATCACCTCCCACAGCTCCATAATCCCTCCCCTCATCTCCTCAAATTTTTATAGCCCTATCCCTATTCCCTAGACCTATTTCCATTTCCCATTCCCACCTACCTTATCCCTGGGGTTTCTTAACCAAACACTATGGAGGAAGACAAAGACTATGTGGAAGAAGAGGATACACAAGAAGAAGAGGATAGACAAGTGGAAGAAGACAAAATGCCAAGAAAGAGGCCCGAGACTAGAGGGATAGAAAGAGATCTAGACCTAGAGAGGCAAAGAGGTTGAACTTGCCAATGAGCTCACTTTGAATGAGCAGTTTGCCATCATCATGAATGAGGACTGGGAATATTGTTTTGAGAAAGTTGACAAAAATCTTGAGAAAATCTTGAATAAATCAAATCAAGACAATGACTTATACAGGAGGATGGCAAAGTATTATTGCCAGAGAAACCAAATAATAAGGTCTAAACTCAAGAAAGTGAAGTCAAAGCTTGAGACCCTAAATATGCAAGAGCAGAAGAGAAAACTTGATATCCTTTTTGAGGTCTCTTTCCATGCTTGACATACTTCGTCGGTAGCTCATGTATCACTTTTGACAAGTTTCTAGGTATTTTTTGATTTTTTTTGGTTTGTGTGCAAACTTTAACATTTTTTGGCACAATTGGATTATCCTATGTGCAACACCCTAGGCATTGCGCACAATCTAGAGGCCTCTAAATGAAAAACAAAGATGACCATTGGATTTAGAAGATAGTAAACATGCAATTTTTAATATTGGCACATAAAAATTGGGCAATATGACAGGGAGAAATGGTGAAAAACAGCTCAAAAATCACATCTCTGCCCTCTTTTTCAACTAGGCATTGCGCATAGGATCAGTCTTGGGAGTTTAAATTTTTGGAGAGTCAAGTAATATCATTTTTTGGAACCAAGCACCTTTCTGGAAACTATAGAATACATGTTTTCCAATGAGCTATCCTGATCTCATTTTGGACATCGAGAATCCCTTCAAAACGCAGTTGGAAGATGATGTTGCGCACATACCAAAGGTGTTGTGCATAGACCAATAATGTTGCGCATAGAACCAGTTGCCTTATTTTTCACTATTTTTCTCCATATTTGATTTTAATCCTTGGAAATCATATTTTTTCTGATGTAATTGATGTTGTAAATGTAATTATGGTATTTTTAGTATTACCTAGGGTAAATACATTAGGTAAATAGACTCCATTAGGTGTAATGAATAAGTTTCATTGTAATTAGGGATGAGTCATTTTGACCACCCTACACTCTAGATATCAGTTCAGAATTATGTTGTACTACTCCTCCTCTCATGGATTCGAGCCCTAAGGCTGGGAGAAGTTTTTTTTTAGGCCTATATCTTGTATTTTTAAGTCTTTTCAGAGGTTAGAATGAGTTGGATGTTGTACTAGTGACTAGAGACACTATTATATCCGATTTTAGCCAGTTTTGATAGATGAGTTGCAACTATTTCTTTGGGATAAATGTGGTATGGATGTTTAGCATGGTTTATTCTTTGTTATCATGTGTATGAATGTTTTGTAAGCTCATAAACCATTTCATGTTTATTATATGGTAATTTTCAAGTTGACAAGCAGAATACATGTTTGCTCATACTTTATTTTGGGAAAGTTGTCATAATTTTTCCATTTCTCTTCAGTTTAGGAAGAATACATCTCATATGATCTTCCTAACACCTCCTTAGTCTTAAAACATCTCATTAAATGAACTTTTAAATGCTAATCCTCCTACCTACCTTGCCCCTTTGAATGTCTGCAATTATATCTGATTTGCCCTAACCTAGCCTCTTGACCTAATACCCTAATCCAACAATAACCCCACAAAATCAAATCAAGAAGCCCTCTGCACTTTATACCTTGCCTAAAACCCTAATCTATCTAGCATTCTTGGTTGAGATTATTTGGAGAGATCCTCTCTGACTTGGGAGGGCTAGCTACCAAGTCAAAAGATTGGTCTGTGGTTACCTCAGTTGGACTCTTTCTGAGCCTTGGAAATCCGGAGGAGTGATAACATACTGGCGCCATTTCCAGGGAGTGAAATCTCTATCTTCCCTACGAAAGAACAACAATGATTTATATCTAATTCTTGATGGTGAACAACAGTTGGACATAACGGAAGGTTGTACCATTCACTTGATGACTCCATTGACTAAAAAATCTATAAAATCAACATTGCATGGTTACTCCATTTTTCAAGAACCAATAGTTTGAAAACCTTCTTGATGATTTCGTTGTT
Organism: Pinus taeda; assembly: GCA_000404065.3. Classification (NCBI taxonomy): domain Eukaryota; kingdom Viridiplantae; phylum Streptophyta; class Pinopsida; order Pinales; family Pinaceae; genus Pinus; species Pinus taeda. Next base: position 301,977 of record APFE031623344.1, read on the forward strand.
GTCAAGATGAGTTATACTGCAAGAATAAATCCCAGGTATGCTCCTATGGATCGATTTCAGATCCCTGGATTTCCAATCCATTAACTATGCCTCATGTTGACTAGTTTACAAATCTTCCTATATTTAAAAATGAACAAGAAGATGATGCTACTTTGGATTTAGTAATATTTTATGTACATGTATGTAGACTAAGGGTTGAGTTTTATGAGGACTATCTCATGAATTTGTTTATGGCTAATTTGAATATAAAGCTAGGGTATGGTATGAAGGGTTACTAGAAGGAATCTTATGTTCTCTAAAATATTTCCATAATGTGTTCTCCAACCATTATGTGAAGTATTATCTTTCTTTACAAAGTTGTTGTGATTATAGTAGAGGTTTCATTGCATATCTTGAGAGTATTGATGATATCGAATGTATGGATGATGAAGAAATCATTGAAGTCTTCTCTGATTTTTCCCTTCAACAACAGTTTGAAGAAGCCAGTCACTTTGATACATAAGATCATATTCAACATACAGTATCTTCATCTTTGCTTGAAGATGAAGGAACCTCAAGGTTCAGAAAATGAAAGGTTGGTAGATGAAAAGGATTTTTCCCCAGATCCCATAGATATGGACACTTATGTTGTTGAAAATATTATGGAGGATCCTTTTGCTAATTTGTTGTAGCCATATGGAAATAATGCTTATTCTTCTCCTTTTATTGATTCAAAAAAGGCAATTCTTCATGATTTCCAAGACCCCTTGGGCAATATTTTGCAAGCATTGAAGAAGATTAATGTTGTCTAGTTTGTTAGCATAAGCCTTGGTTTCATTTTTTATTATGAGTTGACTACATGTACATCATTATGTTCTCTTATAGAGGATGTGAGCAGAAATTCAGTGAATGGTCATCTCCTTTTTTGGCTACATTTGAAATTTCGCATCACTTGAGTGAGCAGGTTATGGATCAATTAAAATAGATACACTATGATGAATAATCTCAACATGATGAGCATCTTTTTTGGTGTCAATTTCCAATAGAGTTTGTAGTTGATGGTACAGTTCAGTTTTCAGTTTATCACAAGTCAGTTTATGTCATTTGAGTTTGTAGCGTTTAGTCATGTTCATTAGTTATTGAGTTTTTGACCATATATCCCAATGGATAGGCATGCTAGTCTACGATGTTCTTGACACCTCTTTTAGATCTACCATCCCCAATAAGGCCAATGTTAGTGTCAGTATTTTCATCTTGCCATTAGTGATAAAAAATCCTCTTTTTATATCATATTAGGGTATCGCTCAGAAATTTTTATCATTCCACTAGCTCATCGTTCAAAAATTTACCCCATAGACCCTAAACCACCTTCCTACGTCATTATTAAACCCATCCCTACCTCTACACTATCATTTCCTAGTCCCTAATCCCTTTTCCCATATAACCCTAAGACCCAGGTTTCCAAAATTCCTACGTAGCCTCTACCATAAACTTCTAATTTAATTATCGTTACCAACTCCCTTGAAATTTTCACCTCCTATCACCTCCCACAATTCCATAATCCCTCCCCTCATATTATCAATTTTTTATATCCCTATCCCTATTCCCTAGATCTATCTCCTTTTCCCATTCCCACCTACCTTATGCCTAGGGTTTCTTAACCAAACACTATGGAGGAAGACAAAGACTATGTGGAAGAGGAGGATACACAAGAAGAGGAGGATAGAAAAATGGAAGAATAAAAAATGACAAGAAAGAGGCCCAGGACTAGAGGGCTGAAAAGAGCTCTAGAAATAGAGAGGCAAAAAGAGGCTGAACCTACTAATGAGCTCACTTTGAATGAGCAGTTTGCCATCATTATCAATGAGGACTGGGAACATTGTTTTGAGAGAGTTAACAAACATGTTGATAAAATCCTGAAGAAATCAAAGAAACACAATGACGTACAGAGGAGGATGGCAAAGTATTATTGACAAAGAAACCAAATAGCAAGGTGAAAACTCAAGGAAGTGATGTCAAAGCTTGAAACCCTAAATATGTAAAAGGAGAAGAGAAAACTTGACATCATTGCTAAGGCCTCTTTCCATGCTTGATATACTTCATTAGCAGCTCATATATCAATTTTCCAAACATTTTTTGGAATTTTTGGGTTTTTGTGTAAACTTTGACATTTTTTGGTACAGTTGGATTGTCCTATGTCCAACACCGTAGGTGTTGTGCACATTCTAGAGGCATCCAAATGCAAAGAAACGAGCACCATTGGATTCTAAAGACAGTAAACATGTAATTTTGACTATTGGAACATCAAAACTGGGCAAGCTAATAGGGAGAAAGGCCAAAAATACCTCAAAAGTTACATATCCACACTCTTTTTCAGCTAGGTGTTGCTCACAAGAGAAGTCTTGGGAGATTGAATTTTTAGAGGGTCAAATATTATCCTTTTTTGGTACCAAGTACATTTATGGAAACTAGATAGGATAGGATTTCCAATGACATATCTTGAGCTCATTTTGGACATCAAGAACCCCTTCAAAACTCAGCTAGAAGACAGCACTACACACAGACCAAAGGTGTTTTGCATGGACCACCGGTGCTACGCATAGGACTAGTTGCCTGATTTTTCACTGTTTTTCTCCAGATTTGATTTTCATCCTTGGAAATCAAATTTTTACTGATATAATTGGTGTTGTAAATGTAATTATTATCTTTTTACTATTACCTAGGGTAAATAGACTCCATCAGCTGTAATGAATCAATTTCATTGTAATTAGTGATCTAGGTCCGGGTGTGACAAAGAACCCTTCCAAGACCTTTTAATTTTGTGATGTATCAAAGTGCATTTTTAAAAGAAAATAAATGAATACATCTGCATGTTGTAAATAAGAGGAACATGACAATCATCAACACATGAAAACATAAGTTGTTGATAATGGAGTTCGTCCAAGAGGGACTATGTCTCTGGGCCTCGATGTCAAGATGGTGTAGGCACTGCATTAAGTGTTGTCAATAGTGATGACGTACTTAAGAGGTGATGTTGCTATCATACAAGTAAAATTCCCTCACGTAGGAGTGGCTCGAAGAGATGTTCCACTATAGAAACTCTAACTCAAAAATGACTCTTATCAGTATGACACAAACTCATGCATGATAATAATGAGCACCCCAACAACATGGCATACAAGGGATCTCAATGAAAACATAGATGGTGACACATGAGTATCCCATTAACATGATGAAAAAGGCATCTCAAATAAAACATGATGAATCATGACAACCAGTACATCACACAGATGATTCCACATCACATCAAGTAGGAATCATGAGACAAGTAAGAAACAAGATTCCACATCAAACATCAAATAGGGATCCGTGAAACACAATGCATAGAAAAAAGAAGTACATGAACACACTGCATATACCTCACATCTTGAGGCCATCTAAAGAAAAGGATGTCAAATTTCTAAAGTTGTTCGTACCATCGTTCTCACAACGTTGAATCTCATGGGAATGACTGCTCGCACATGAAAGTTGACACCGACACTCCACTTAGAAAAGAGGCCATAAAACAGAATGAGCAAATGGAAAATCTAAATGCACCATTAGATTTGTGTCATCGAATAGTGTAAAATCAACTATCAAATTTCTGAATTTTGAAAAAATGAAAATTTGGGGCTTAAGGAATCTTTTAGATTCCCCCTAGATTCCTCAAAGATTCCCTTCTCTAGGTCTTATTCAAATCGGCTGCTCAGATCAAGAAACTGATTGTACCATCGGGTTTGTGTCACCTAGAGTTGTAAGATCGACATAAAATTCTTCCAATTTGGACAGTCCAAAAATTTCACCGTCCTAAAAGTTTCACTCAGTGATGGTTCCTCCTGCAATAAATTAATTAAAAAAAATTACCTCGATTTTTGTGGCCGATATTGGTTCCTCCATGCTTCCCCTGGGCACATTGTACAAATGAGTGTTTATATAGAAAATATGATGGTGGACTTCACAACAAATCAATTGTGGCACAGTGGTTATGGATCCAAATATTGTGGAGCAGGTCGGGCGGTCAAACCCTACCTCCTCCCTTCTTTTGCATAACAAAATTAAAAAATGGGAGGAAGGTTGGGTTGGGCCCACCTTTGGTAGCTCGCTGACCTCACCTTCACTCCAACTCCAAGCTCATTCACATGGGTGGTTTGAAGGTTGGGTTCGCGCCCCAAAGGTCAGCCCACCATTATTGCTAACGGTCTGACCATAAGCCATAGCTCCAACGGTTAGGCCAATTACGAAGGGGAGGGGCTGGGGGTAGTGGTACAACCGTCCATTAATGATTGTTAATAGGGGCTGGGGTGGTGAGGTTGGTGGCCCGACACCGTTTTTTTAATAATTTGTTTGTTAAAAAAATCAACATGGACATTTTTGAAAATTTGGATTTTGACCGAAGGAGCCATATTAACAAGGCCATAATTTTGCCGAGAATCTGTCCTAGGTTGGACAAAATTTGGTGGCCAGATTTTTCCAAATTGTTGTCTCCTTAAGCTTGCCTAGTCAACAAAAGTCAACCAAACTTTGTCTGCTTCTAACTTTCGCATACGAACTCGGTTTGAAGAACCATTCACACCACTGTGATCAGGACGATGAGATCTATGCTTTGGTCCTGGTTTGAAATAATTCTGATCACTTTGATTTTCGAGCTTCCCTAAGCCCTCTTTGTCCTACGTGTGTCTCTGGAGCCACCTGGATCAATTAGGGATGAGTCATTTTCACCACCCTACACACTAGCTATCAGTTCATAATTTTGTGGAACTGCTCCTCCTCTCATGGATTTGAGCCCTGAGGTTGAGAGAAATTTGTTTTGAGGCCTATATCTTGTATTTCTCAGTCTTTTCAAAGGTTGGACTCAGTTGGATGTTGTACTAATGATTAGAGACACTATTGTATCATATTTTGGCCAGTTTTAATAGATGAGTTGCAACTATTTCTTTGGGATACATGTGGTATGGATGTTTAGCATTGTTTCTTCTTTGCTATCATGTGTGTGAATGTTTTATAAGCTCATAAACCATTTCATGTCTGTTATATGGTAATTTTCAAGTTGGTATGTACAATACATGTTTTCTCATGCTCTGTTTTTGGGAAGTTATCATAATTTGTCCATTTCTCTTCAATTTAGGTAGTATAGATCTCATATGGTCTTCCTAACTCATCATTAGTCTTAAACCATCTCATCAAATTTCCTTTTAAGTGCTAAGCCTCCTACCTACCTTTCCCCTTTGAATGTCTACAATCATATTTGATTTTCCCTGACCTAATACCCTCATCCAAAAATAACCCCACCAATGAAGTCACCAAGAAGGTTATGGATCAATTAGAATAAATAAGGTGTGATGAATAAGATCAAAATTATGAGCATATTTTTGAGTGTCAATTTCCAGTACAGTTTGCAATTGATGGTACAGTTCAATTTTCAGTTTGTCATAAGTCAGTTTATGTCATTTGAGTTTGTAACATTTAGTCATGCTCATTAGTTATTGAGTTTTTGACCGTATAGTGCAATGGATAGGCATGCTGGTCTATGGTGTTCGTGACACCTCTTTCAGAGTTTCCATACCCAATAAGGCCAATGTTAGTGTCAATATTTGCATCCTGTCCTCTGTGATCAAAAATCCTCTTTTCATATCATATTAGGGTCCCACTCAGAAATTTTTGTCGTTCCACCAGGTCATCATTCAAAAACTTACCCCACAAACCCTACAACACCTTCCTACACTATTAAACCCATCCCTACTACACTATCATTTCCTAGTCCCTAAACCATTTTCCCATATAACCCTAAGACCTAGGTTTCCAAAATTCCTAGGCAGCCTCTACCATAAACTTGTAATTTAATTATCATTCCCATCTCCCTTGACATTTTCACTTCCTATCACCTCCCACAGCTCCATAATCCCTCCCCTCATCTCCTCAAATTTTTATAGCCCTATCCCTATTCCCTAGACCTATTCCCATTTCTCATTACCACCTACGTTATCCCTAGGGTTTCATAACCAAACACTGTAGAGGAAGACAAAGACTATGTGGAAGAGGAGGATAGACAAGTGGAAGAAGACCAAATGCCAAGAAAGGGGCCCAGGACTAGAGGGCTAGAAAGAGCTCTAGATCTAGAGAGGAAAAAAGAGGTTGAACTTTCCAATGAGCTCACTTTAAATGAGTAGTTTGCCATCATGATCAATGAAGACCAATAATATTGTTGTAAGAGAGTTAAAAAACATCTTGAGAAGGTCCTGAATAAATCAAAGAAAGATAATGACATAGAGAGGAGGATGGCAAAATATTATTGGCAAAGAAACCAAATAGCAAGGTCAAAACTCTAGAAAGTGAAGTTAAAGCTTGAAACACTAAATATGCAAGAGGAGAAGAGAAAAATTGATATCCTTGCTGAGACCTATTTCCATGCCTTAAATACTTCATCAATAGCTCATTTTATAAGTTTCTAGGCATTTTTTGGATTTTTTTGGTTTTTGTGCAAACTTTGACATTTTTTGGCACAATTGGACTGTCCTATGTGCATCACCCTAGGCACTACGCACCTTCTAGAGGCCTCCAAATGAAAACCCAAGACCACCATTAGATTTAGAAGATAGTAAGCATGAACTTTTGACTATTGTCACATCAAAATTGGCAAATGATAGGAAGAAATGGCCAGAAACACCTCACAAATCACATCTTTGCCCTCATTTTTAGCTAGGCACTACGAACAGGAGTAGTCTTGGGAGATTGAATTTTTGGAGAGTCCAATCTTATCAATTTTGGAACCAAGTAAATTTCTAGAAACTATATGGGACATTCTTTCCAATGAGCTATCTTGAGCTCGTTTTGGACATTGGGAAACCCTTCAAAACTTAGCTAGAATATGGCGTTGCACATAAACCAAAGGCGCTATGCCTGGATTTTTATTGTTTTTCTCCATATTTGATTTTCATCCTTGGAAATCATATTTTTACTGATGTAATTGATGTTGTAAATGTAATTATGGTATTTTTACTATTACCTAGGGTAAATAAATTAGGTAAATAGACTCCATCAGGTGTAATGAATTAGTTTCATTGTAATTACAGATGAGTCATTTTGAGCACCCTACACTCTAGCTATCAGTTCAGATTTTGGTGGAACTGCTCCTCCTCTAATGGATTTTAGCCTTGAGGCTAGGAGAAGTTTTTTCTTCAACCTATATCTTGTATTTTTTAGTATTTTCAAAGTTTTGACTCAGTTGGATGTTGTACTAGTGATCAGAGACACTATTGTATCAGATTTTGGCCAGTTTTAATAGATGAGTTGCAACTATTTCTTTGGGATACATGTGGTATGGATGTTTATAATTGCTTCTTCTTTTTTATCATATGTATGAAAGTTTTTTAAGCTCATAAACCATTTCATGTCCATTATATGGTAATTTTCAAGTTGATAGGCAGAATACATGTTTGCTTATTCTCTGTTTTGGGAAAGTTATCATAATTTGTCCATTTCTCTTTAGTTTAGGAAGAAAACATCTCATATGCTCTTCTTAACTCCTCATCAGTCTTAAACCATCTCATAAAATCACCTTTTAAGTGCTAATACTCCTTCCTACCTTGCCCCTTTGGATGTTTACAATCATATTTGATTTTCCTTGACCTAGCCTCTTGACCTAATACCCTCATCCAACAATAACCATACCAAATCAAATCGAACAACCTTCTGCACTTTATACCTAGCCTAAAACCCTAATCCATCCAACCTTCTTGCCTGAGATGCTTTGGAGAGAGCTCTCTCTGGCTTGGTAGGGCTAGCTACCAAGTCAAAAGGTTGGTCTGTGGTTACCTCAGTTGGATTCTTTCTCAGTCTTGTAGATCTGAAGGAGTGATAACACATGTATCATGCTAGTTTGGATTGATCTTGCAAACAAGATATCCTCCCCTGAATGTTACTACGGTATATTTGATTTTGTATATGTTTGGTTTATTTGACATAGCATGATTTTAGGAGGAATATCAAGATGAATAGAAAAATGTGGGACTATAGTTCACGTGATTCTTCTAAAAATTAGATGAGACACATGGAGATGAGTACTCTTCTCAGATTGCATATACATTGGAAAGTTTGAAGAGAAAATAAGGAGTTTCAAAGTGGATAGTGACAGGATCATTCAGTGATATGAGAGATTTGTTAGAGCACAAGAGAAACAAACATAGGTTAATGTTGTGATTCTTCAAAGCTTATCATATTAGTGGAGATAGGGACCACTTACAGTCGGTCATGGATAAGAGGAAATGAAAAATGGGGCATATGGGAGTAGGTCTTGATAAGGACATAGATTGGATAGAGAGGATACATTTAGAGATGGTAGATTTTTGGATACACCTGACCGAAGAGGAAGTGATCATGGGTTCTATCCTAGTTTTATTTTGGATATATAGTATGGTCATCACCATCACTATCCATATAAGAGGAGTGAGAACCGATATTTTCCAAAAGAGTTTAAGAAATCAAAACCACCTGCATTTGATGGGGAAATGAAGAAGTCACATGGTGTAGAAAAGTGGTTGCTTGAAATGAATAAATTATTTAGATTACATGATTATTAATATAACATTAAAACCAGAATAACTACTTTTAGTCTTAAAGGTAAAGCAAATATTTGGTTGGAATACAAGAAGAACGTCAGAGGCATTCGGGAAGAGGAGTTGACTTGGAGGGAATTTTAAATACTTTTTAGGAAGAAGTATCTATCTGAGAGATAATATGTTGAAAGGGAAAAGGAATTCTATGATCTGAAGATGGGTTCTATGAAAGATGAGGAGTGCACAACTAAGTTCTTGGAATTATTGAGGTATGTGCCTTATCTTAAGGAGGAGAAAGAAAATCTTCAATGATTCATGAGTGGATTGTTGATTGTGTTCAAAGTCAGTATTGAGTTTGATTAGCCTAGATTATTGGATGAATGCATTAGAAAGTTGAAACATTGTTATGAGAAATCAAAGTGCATGTATGAATCTAAAAAATATTGGAAATGTAATTACAAGACTAAGGGAAAATGTAATGGGAAGCAAGGAAGACAACATGACACATGTAACAAAGAGAATTCAACACCCCACAAGAAGTTCAATGAATTTTGTAAAGGACAGGGATTTCAGTATGAGAAGAAGAAGAAGTGTTATGGCAAGAAACCTTTATAGTGCTGGACTTGTGGCAAGGGTCATCGCAGGAGATATTTTCCACCACATCAGGGATGCAGACCACAAATATTCAGTGCTTAGGAATCACAAATGGTTGGGGATGTTGGAAAAAATATTCCTCGGATTTATAGAGCATTGGATAATAGTTAGGTGGCTCATCTGTCATTTATTATCAATATGGAGGGTAAGATTTGTGATCAGTTTTTTTATATTTTGATTGACCCTTGATCTAATTATAGCTATGTTAACCCTAACCTAGTAGATAAGTGTGGCCTGAATAAAAAAGTGCATGCAACGTCTTGTTTAGTATAGCTGGCTAAAGGTACTATGAAGAGGATTCATCATTGGGTAAGATCTTGTGCATTTGGGTTGAAGTATGTATACATTAGTGCATCTAAATGTACTTCTCTTGGGATCATATAATATGTTGCTAGGTATGGATTGGTTGTATCTTCATAGGACTAAGGTGGATTTTTATGATACGGCTATTGAATGCTTGGAGGACAATGAAGAATAGAGATACTTGCAAGGTAAGAAGAAGGCCACATCCATTAGGATGGTTATAACTATGCAGTAAAAGCATAGTCCTGGGAAAGGGTGTGTCTTGTTTGCAATGCATATTTCTATTGACAAAGTAAGGATGTTGAGATCTTGAATAGATACCTAGTTTTGTAGTAGTTTTAGGATGTGTTTCCAACATAGATTTCAGAGTTACCACCTCAGAGGGAAGTTAAATTTTCTATTGAGTTAGTACCATGAGTGGAACCAACATCGAAGGCATCATATAGGATGAGCACTGAGGAGTTAGTGGAACTGATGTTGAAGTTGAAGGAAATGGTGGACAAGGGATACATTAGGTCAAGTGTGTTTCCTTGCAGTGCACCAATGTTTTTTACGAAGAAGAAGGATGGTCTCTAAGGTTATGAATTGATTGCAGGTATTTGAACAAGGTGAAAATTAAGAACATGTACCCTTTGTCATAGATTGATGACTTGTTTGATTAGTTGAAGGGAGAAACAATTTTCTCAAAGATTAATTTGAGATCAGGATACCATTAGGTACACATCAAAGAAGAGGACATATACAAGACTACGTTCTAGACTAGGTATGGACATTGTGAGTTTGTTGTAGTTCCTTTTAGTGTGACTAATTCTCTAGCTACTTTTATTTTCTTGATGAATAGTGTATTGTATCCTTATCTAGACAAGTTTGTTATTATATTCATTGCTGATATATTGATATACTCTAAAAATGAGGAAGATCAGGCCAAAAAATTAGTAGTACTATTGATATTACTAAGAGAGATTTAGTTGTATGACAAGATTAGCAAATGCAGTCTCTTTCAGAAAGAGGTACATTGGGCATGTGGTTTCCAAGAAAGGTATAGAATTGGATCCGAAAATGATAAGAGATATCATGGAATGGGCTACTCCTAGAAATGTGGATGAGGTTAGATCATTCATGGGATTATCCAGTTATTATAGGAGGTTCATCGAGAATTGTTCATAGATTTCCTATCCTTTACATCCTTGTAGATGAAAGGAAATAAATTTGAATGGACAGAGGAATGTGCAACAAGTTTTGAACAGTTGAAACATTTGTTGTGAAATGCTCCAGTTCTAAAGATTTTAGATCTGGATAAAGAGTTTGTGGTGTGCACAAATTGTTGCAAGAGAGGACTTGATGGGGTTCTGGTGCAGGAAGGAAATATAGTGTTTTATGAGTGAAGGAAATTGAATGAGCACAAGAAGAACTATCTGACACATGATCTTGAGTTGGTAGTGATCATCCATGCATTGAAGATGTAGATGCACTATCTTCTTAGAAAGAGTTCTAGTCTAATGAGTGATCATAGTGGATTGAGGTACTTGTCTGATCAACCAAATTTGAATTCTAGTCAAGATAGATGGCTGGATATGATCAATGAGTTTGACTTAGAGATCAGCTACATTAAGGGTAAAGAGAACAGGGTTGCAAATGCTCTTAGTAGGAGAGTATAGGTAAATCACATAGCAGTTATGAGCTCATATGGGACAAATTTATAGAATTGGAGCTTATAGGAAGAGAAGTAGGACAACAGGTATAACAAAAACACATAAGACAAGAGATATAGAGATATACACGGTTCATCGAATTTTGGGCTAAACCCACAAAGAAACAACTAGTACTTCCTTTTATATTATCCATCAAAATAAAGAGATACAACCTACAACATATCCACTAAATTTCCTCTTCACTCTCACACAATATCCTCTCTCTTTCTTGTTCAGAATCATAATACAGAGTTGCAATACCATTCTCTCATATAAAATGAGGGTTGCCTTCTAGGGAAGAAAAGGACCTAAATTAACATAACTTCTACCATTATAATCTTCTTAATGCATGGCCTTGACTGACTATGAATTATAATATCTTACAAGGGAAATTTTCATCTATCTTTAGCTTCAGGGGCGCTGCACCCAAACCCCCACCAGGGGGGTGCTAAAAACGTTTGATGTCGCCCCCTTGGCTCCCTTGATGTAAATTAAACAGGAAATATATCTGACCCTTTAGGAATAGGGATATAATGCAACTAAAATAAAAAACTCTAAACAATCAAGAAAATAATCAAGCTCCAAACCCAACAATATCCGACATGTAGACTGATTATAGAAACTCCACCTATTATAGATCTGATCTGAAAATATATGAGAAATATAAATATACCCAAGAAAGTGCTTTGATACCACTGGTTATATAATTGATACCAATTGTTATGGATCTAACCCAAAAATATATGATAATAGAAATAAACCCAAGAAATAACAAGATCTGAATATAGAAATGATTCTTTATTAATCAAACCCTTAAGGTAGGGCAACACCATATGTTCACTCCTTAAGGAAGGAGAACACTCCACAAGCCATATGCTTGTTAATACAATATTCCTTGACATCTCTCAATGGGAGTCTCTAGCCTCTATATAGGCCTCATACATACAATACCATGGGTCATTACCATGGTTCCCTCAATACCATCTATCTAATACAATGGACTTATTACATTATTGCTAACTACTTGTGGTCCCTTACATGATACAGGTTAACCCCCTTATTTATTACTATGGCCCATCCCATTATTACATTATTCCCTTGGGTACCTCCCTTTGTACCTTATATTATCCCCCCTGAGATTGTTATATAACTAATACCACTTGTTATGGATCTAACCCAAAAATATATGATAATAGAAACAAACCCAAGAAATAACAAGATCTGAATATAGAAATGCTTCTTTATTAATCAAACCCTTAAGGTAAGGCAACACCATACATTCACTCCTTAAGGAAGGAGAGCACTCCACAAGCCATATGCCTATTCATACAATATTCCTCGACATCTCTCAATGGGGAGTCTCTAGCCTCTATATAGGCCTCATACATGCAAAACCATGAGTCATTACCATGGTTCCCTCAATACCATCTCTCTAATATCATGGGCTTATTACATTATTGCTAACTACTTGTGGTCTCTTACATGACACAGGTTAACCCCCTTATTTATTACTATGGCCCATCCCATTATTACATTATTCCCTTGGGTACCTCCCTTTATACCCCATATTAGCCCCCCTAGGTATACTACATTCCACCCTCCTTAACATGTTTCATCCCCAAAACATAAATATGGGGTAAAAAGGGAGGTACCCAAGGGAATAATGTAATAATGGGACGGGCCATAGTAATAAATAAGGTGGTTAACCCATATCATGTAAGGGACCACAAGTAGTTATCAATAATGTAATAAGTCCATCGTATTAGATAGTTACACTACCTTAAGGGTTTTGGTTAATAAAGTGAAGCATTTCCATATATATTCAGATCTTCTTATTTATTGGGTATATTTATATTTCTCATATATTTCCATATCAGTTATATAACACCACCACTGCTTCACTTGCAGGAAAATGATTCCACTTTGGACTTGGTTGCTTCTAATCTTGTTCATCATACTTGAATACCAATTAAACCTGAGTAAGATCTTAGTTTCTCCCTAGTTACAACTTTTGTTAACATATTTGTAGGATTCTAGCTAGTGTGTATCTTTTCCAGCTTCAATTGTCCATCTTCCAACACTCGCCGTATGAAATAGTATTTGAGTTGTATATGTTTAGTCTTGGAATGAAATGTTGAGTTATTTGCAAGATGAATGGCACTCTAAGTATCACTGTATAATATTCTCGTCTCTTGCTTCTTGCCCATTGTACTACTTAACAACTCCCCATTAATTTTTATGATAGTTTAACTAATAAATAATGGTGACCCATTTAAATTTTGATAAAATTATTTGGTTCTAATAAAATAAGGCAAATTTTAGTTTTTGTCCCAAAAACAACTTTGAATAAGAAAATATCCCTTATTGAAGCTTTCATATCGAAGATTGACCCCATAATTTTTAAACTTGATAGCCTTTTGTTTAAATTTTATTATTAGAAAAATTCTATTTGAACATTTAAATATCACAACATTAATTATGGTAAGGTCACAATAAAAAAATTTCCCGGATTAGAAATTTCTGATACTTTAAGCCCAAAGTAATATAAGCATGACTTTATGATATAATAAATAAAATCTCGGACCCACAAGATTACCACATGGTATATTTAAGTTTCCATATATCAGAACATTCAAAACAAGCGCCAGTTTAATACCTCTAATCCTTTGATGCATCGATACTTTGATATCTAGTACCTTTGATGTCCTAATATCAAGATACCTCGATATTCCGATATTCCTCATCCTCTAATATTCCCCTCCTTTCCATATATTAGAACTTTCATATCGAGAGGCACTCATTTAAAAATCTATGATATTCCATCCCCCATACAAAAGCTTTGATACCTCTTACTACACACAACTCATAATTGTTATATCTTTGAATAGTAACTATCAGAAGGTAAGGATATTGCAAGTTTTAAAGGTGTGTTCCTAAGATTTACCCAATAAAAAGATACTTAGATATGTTGACATGTGCAAAACCCATGTGAATGCACGTTTACCATTTAATGGCCAAAATCAACGAATTTGTGATTTTTTGAATTTTTAAACGATTTCACCATTTACCTTTATGTCTCTAGGATTTTCTCATAAAGACATAAATCGTCATGGAAAGTAGTTATTTTTTATAAAAGAATTATCTAGTTAAGGAAATTCTGCTTATTCTTGTGTTCTACATTAAAGGCCAATCCTGACGAGCAAAATTCATTGCAAACATCTAGGGTGGCTAAACACAGGAAGAAACCCATTGTTCAACAACAATCGGTTGCTCCTCCATGTGAATATTTTGAAATACCTGCATTATTATTGGATACGCCATGTACTCCAAATGTTGGAAGCTCTTCCTAGAAAATTATTTATAAGCTTTTTGAAGATGAAGGACCCAGGGTAACAGAGAAGAAAGATATAGTCAATGGTTCTACCCCGGTCTCTAAAACTACCTACAGTGACGTCACCAACTCATCCCTACAAAGGATTCTAGCAGGACCCAACATCCTACCTTATATGTATATGGTTAAATGAGTTATTAATCATATGAATACTTCAAATAGGAATTTCTGACTCAGAAGGAGATAGCCATTGGGTCATTTACCAGCAGCGATTTGAGAAAAATGTATCATCTGCCACAACCTCAGGAAAAATATGACAATCTTTGCATATAGAAGTTCATGAAGGAGAATGAGCATCAATTAGAGCCCATCAGAAACTAGAGAAGATATCCTAGCAAACACAAGTGTGAAGATAAGGGTATGTATTATATTTCCTCCCTTGTTGGTCCATACTATGAAATAGCCACTATGATGTGTAGGATCTGTGGTTACTCTAAAACACATAAATTATTCAACCAATGGGTACCACTCATTGATGTTGCTTCTGATGGATATATTATGGATTGGGGAAATATATTGTATGACAATATATCCACTCAAATCATGAATTATAGGAGAAAACATAATTTTTCAGAGGACATAGTTCCCCCTTCTTATATGAGTGCCTATATAATGGATGCTAACTATTACACCTCTCATTTAATTCTATGGGATGTAAATGGACTATATAAGACCTTACACCTATCCATATTTATCATGACATACTCTAGGACTCAAAGTCTCACCGTTGCTGTCCTATGAGATAATTCTAGGCTAATTAATTATGCCAGAGCATCTAAAATATTTTGTTTGTTTTAAATTTTTTTACATTACCAATGTGATGAGCAAGTTAAGGCTGGTGCTTAAACTTTATTAGTACTGCATACTATGAAAGGGCTGATTATTTACGTCTAAACAATAATTTGATTTATAGTGTATGGAAAGGAAAAAATGAAAGAAGCTATGATTTCCTAAATACCTAGATTGAATTTTAGTTAATCATATGGAAGCATGCAAGTAAACAATGTTTACAACCCAACAAAATGTATTTAACCTTATGAAGATGGTTGACAATTTAGAAATGTAGAGGAGCTTATAAAGACTAACAGTGTAATGAAATATTCCCTAAAATAGATTATAACTTCATGGGGATTTAAGATAGATTGATATTCAGTTTTCTCTTACCCAATTATCTTCACAAACTTAAATAGATGTAGAATAACAAAAATTAAGTGAAAACATTAAGACAAACTCAAAAAGAAACAAATTGTTTGAAGCAAATCTAGAATCCTTTCATTAATGTGTAGTGAATTCAGTCTTGATACAATTATGCTTTAGAAAAACTCATGCAAGGGTTCAACCCTTAATACATTGAGTTATTGTTTATTTAAAAAATAATATAAGACTCTAGAAACATTTGAACTAATTTACAAAATTGGTACAAAAATATAGAACTTCTTAAACTATTGAGATGTTGGCACTATCTTTGAGAAAGTTGTTGATTACTTGGCCACCAAAATGTTGTCTTGTTGTCTATCCATTGGAGAGAAAAAAAATTACTCAATGGTATCACATAACTCATCCCATATTTCATTAGTTTGTATAGAAAGATTTATTAGCTTTCTATGTACATCATCTACCTCAGTATACTTCTAGAAAGTCGGCTTGTTGATGAAGATATGATTGATTTCATGTTTGATGGTTAAATCAAACTCTAATTCTTGACTAAATTATTTCCTTGTGACATGCCCCTTAATACCTACAAATTTTGATGTATCTATGGGAATGTTGTAAAGCTTCGCACAGTAATCTTCCAAGCTGATAAGTCTGTCATTTGGTGCTACTAGCCTTGGCAGTCCTCTTTGATTTAGTATATTGAATTTTGTGTGAAATATCTAAACAAAATTTTCCAAATCTCAAGACTTGGTCTCCAATTGAGTCATTAAATTCCTTTTCTATAATATTGTTTTGATCTCCATAATAGTCTTTGTTCTCTCTACAATCTAAATCTGTTCTAACTTTTACCTGGTCTTTGAATTCAAGATTCTGATCATGGAAGCAGCCTCTATTGGTTTTTGTCCCAATGTTGTTATTACCTACTCAATAGTTGTTCTTCATATATCGATTAACTCTTGTTGATCAAATATATTATAGATAGATGGCCACACCTCAGTTATGGCATGATTGATATCTATCCAGATCATTTCCTTGTCTTGGGCCAAGGTTTGGGCCACTAGTGACTAGTTTTCCAATTGGTCAATCTTCTTGGTGAGTTGGTGAGATTCATGCATCTCTTCCACCAAAAGAGAGTCATTTTTAATCTTTTTCACTTGTACATGTTTGATCTTTTGCTAGGGCCTATCATTTTCCTGTCTCTAGAGAGATAAGTCCTACACAACTTTATTTAGATCTTCAGGTGTTGATGTCAAATCTCCTATTGTATCTGCAACTGTGATGGGTATGGTTGTGCATGGAGCTATAATTAATTGTGCATCCTCTTTATTTTCTTTAAGGAGTTTCTCAATCTGTTCCTTCATCTCCTTCATCTGTATATTTTTCTCAATAATTAGTTTGAACATGTCTTCCTTATGTTGTTCACTTTATTCAATCTCTTTTGCCAATAGATCTTCTATAAAAGGAAATTTCAGCTATTTTCTAAGTGTTGCAATATCTACATTCTTCTTGTTGATGATCTCCTCCACTTCTTTAACATCACTAGAATCATATCCCAACTTATTCAACAAACCTTCCAAAGTTCTAATTTTGGTATCCTTTGCTAATGAAGAAATATTCTCCAATTTCAACCGAGTTTGGACATTTAAGAGAGATGTTCTTAACTTTGAAAGCTCTACGACAGTATTTGTCATGGTGTAGAAAATCATTTCTCCAAACTGTCTATCCATATATATTTGACCAATAGGGTGTATTAATTTTGTATCAAATGAAAAAATCGTTTTATTATAATCTACAAAACTTTTTCGAGATGGAACTTGAGCCTGTAATAATGTCATATGCATTCATCCTTTTTCATTGTCAAATTTTATTAACAACTTGTGCTAGGAGGTAGAAGTCTACTTCCAAAACTGAGAATAGGTGTTGGCCTTTAGGGTTTCATTCTTCTACTTAATTTGTAAAAATATGTTGAAGATGTTGTGGTCATCCAGTTCAGCCAATTTTGTTGACTCTGACTTTTCCGAAGGATTTTATGAGGACAAAGAGGATGGGGAATGAGGGAGGTGTTCTTCTAACCTTGTAGAAACTTGCAAACAACTCATAACAATAGTCTGATGCTCTTCCTCATTTTCAATGGTCACATCTAGAGGTTGTGTCTTTTGTTGAATAATAAATTCTTGAGCACTTATTTTTGTAGAGGCTGGAGATGAGGGTCCTTCTCTTTGCATTTCCCCCATTTGTCTTGAGGTACAAGAGTGTGAAGGGTAGCTATCGACAGAGTCTACTCTTCTTCTTCTTGAATTGTATTCTCCTCCCACTAGCCTTGATTCATAAATTTATCAATTTCTGGCCGGGAGGTATGATTATAAGGTGTAGTTTTAAGCTCCGCCCTTAGATTAGAAATAATACTCAATGGATCATATGACCAAGTGAAACTGGGATGAAATTTGAATTGCTTAAAGATCGAATCTGATTCATCAACTATTTTTCTATTATTGCAAATGAATGGTCCTACTTGAATTTTGATCCTGAATTGTGATTTCCTTTTCCCTGAAACAAAATGGATTTCATCCATTTTTATCATATGTCTTATATATTCCAGAGAGAAAATTCTCATTGGAACATACTTTGGCAACTTGTATGGAGCCAACTCACATCCATACACTCTTATTTCTATGTAATTATTGTATAAATACCAGTATCCAATCTTTTTCTACTCACTTGAGTGTAAAACCCTTTTGATTTCTGCACTAATCCTAGGCTCATCTTGACTGCTAAGAAGCCCTACAAATGTATGAGAAAAAATGTCAATGAATTCTACAAACGTAAACTCAACTCAGTTTCTTTTGACTAATGAGGTCCACTGTGTCACTTCTTGGTTGATTCCCTAATCGTCTTTCCTGTGTAGGCTTATTGGAAACTTGTCTCCCTGTTGAAAAAGAAACATGTAGACTAGAATAGATGCATAATTGAATATGCCTTTAGTAGTAATTTTCATCATCTGTTCATGCATATTATCAGCCAAAAATTTGCTAAAATTATAAATGAATTTTGGCTTGTGTTGAGTGGAGAAAATGGATAGAAAGCATAAGATAGGCTCATCTACCCACTAGTCTGATCGATACACTAAAAGGCAAGAATCTAGGGAAATTATCTGCTTGGATTTCTCAGGGAACATGGAAGCTGGGTAAGGGGGATTTTTCTTAGGAAGTTGAGAGTCTTCTGGGAGAATAATGTCAAAAATTTGGGCTCTCTAAGGAAAGGTTAACTTATGATATAGGTCCATTAGAACCACTGCAGAAAAATGGCTAAGGGTGTCATTCTAAAGAATCAACATCATTTGGTTTATGGTTTATGGTGCAATGGAGACTAGAATGTCTCCATTTTGAGCCACAATGGTTCGTTGTAGTGCATAATACCTGGCTTGACACCACATGACCAGATCGGTGAAATAGTGGATCTGAGGAAATATAAACATAGGCAATAATGATTCCCAAAGGTTAATGTCATTCTCATGATCAAGATAATTTTTATTTAATTAGTGATGTAATTAGAACAAGTCAAATTCACACTCATTTTCAACAATATTAAATTATTTTTCTGTTAATGGCATATGATATATTCCTATGGTAGAAAATGCCTTAGGGATTTCATTAGTTTTCGATTTACTGTTAGAAGACTCGGCTTTTCCCTTTTGTGCCATGACTGTGGATTTTGAAAGAGAAAGAATATCAAAGGATATAATTTGGCTTTAATAGTTACTTGGATAAATAAATAAATCTATGTCGAGGGTATCTCAGCTTTGAATTGCCAAAATTTGATAGATGTTGACAGTAGAAGTGTGGAAACTCTAAACATTACCTACAATTTAGAACAGTGATCAAGGTAGTTAGGGGAGCCACGTAAAATGTATCAAAGTTTTTTATAGGCCTGTATTGATTAAATTTAGGATGGAAGAGTTCAGGGAAAAATTTAGGGGCTAATATTCATAGGTGGGCTAATTTTCCATGTTTTTTCCAAAACAAATATTCGCCAATTTCATTTTTTTTGAATGATTTGCCCACATTTTATAGTATAAAATGATTTTACCTTTAAAATTGACAAAATTTTATGTAGACTAATATTAAATCACTAGAAGTCCAAATATGTTTACAAAATTAATGCCAAACATTTTACAATTTGCATATTAGGGACTAGTAAGATTCGCCAAGGTTTCTAAACTTTAAGATAAACTTCCATCCTTAAAATTTCCTTGGGACCATTACCAAACTGGATTTTAAGTTTATTAATGGATAATCAGAGCATGGTAATGGATAGGAGTGTAATGAGAAAATGATAATGGGAATGTAGAAATGCGTAATAGATGGACAAGTGGTACAATATGATAGGTGGAGAGAAATGCGCTAGAGTCGATGTACTAACTGTTGGTGGGAGCAGAGGAGCGATAACGGATTTCAGAGGAGGGGTGATGGTAAGTAGTTTAGGAAGAGGGGGATGTGAACTTACAAGGGAGTGCTACGTTGCATAGGTCCCGTGAAAAGAAATACCGCTTTTTGGACCCCCCCCCCCCCCCCCCCCACCCCTTGACGTTAATGGAAATAGGACAGGGAGTGCAAATTGGTTTCCCCATTGTTGATATGGGTGGGGAAAATCATGTTCCTTGATAAGTGTGCTTTGGATATTGCAAAATGACAAGACATCAAATCATTTCCCAACATAAAATAAAACTCAAGTTTAAATATTATTACATGGTGTTAATCATGTTTAATGACATGATTAGTTTATTTTTAACTAAAATAAATCTATCAAAGCATAATTATAATTCTTAAGGCACATTTGATCATCCATGCCTTTTATTTCCTGAAGAAACTCCTAAACCTATTCTATTACAAATATACAATTGACCAAGGTTAAATGCTTAGGTCACTTTTTCCTCTAATCTATCCTATCTTCTAATTTCAGCCAAGATTAAATAGTTTGGTTGAATTATTTTCTAAGCCTAAACATAAATTTAAACATGTTTGATCATGATTTTACTGTATAATTCAAATATAATTTATTTCAAGTGGCATTTGAGAATTCTCACTTGTGCACTTATTTTTCTTTTGATGGGGTTTCTTTTCATTTATTTTTCAACTAATTTCATATTTTCATATTTTCATTCTATTTTTTTTTTTCATTTTTTATACCCCCTTCTATAAATATCTAACCGATCAAAACTATTTATGTTACAACATCAGCTCCAACTGGGGATTGCTTCCTCTTGTAAGATGTAGAGAACATGTGGATCCATGTGCCTTCTCCTTGGGCTAATGGGGTCTCTGTTGAAAATAATTACACACTGCATGAAAAAATAAAAGCAATCCGATGATGTACAAATGATGAATTAATGTAGGAATCTCAATCTTGGATATAATGCTTCAAATATTTCCAATTGAAAGGGAGTTAGGAATATTGTCCTTCCAAGTTCTGCAAGATAAAGTATTATTGCCTTTAACCTCTACAATGCTAAAAGGTCCAAAACTAGATATTATCAAACTTTCCATGTTTTCCTTTTTCTTCCCTTCTTGTATCCCATCTTAATACTAAATCTCCTTCTTTAAAATCTCTTTCACTAGCCTTTTTGTAAAACAGAATTTTCATTTTGTTATGATATTTCTGAAGCTTATAATGAACTTCACCTCTATTTTCATTAAGTTCTATAATCTGATTGATTCTCCTAGAAAAATCATCAAGTTCCTCATTTTCTTCTTGAAAAAACCTCATGGCAGGAAAATCTAGATGTGTGGGAAATATGACTTCCTTACCATAAACAGGCTCAAATTGAGATTTACCTGTTGACCTATTTGGAGAGATTTTTTTTCCCAAACTGCATATATGAGATGGTTGTCCCAACTCCTTTTGTGGTTCTCCAACTTTTTCTTAATGACTTTAACGAGGCTCTTGTTTTAGGACTCTACCAGTCTGTTTCATTATGGATAGTAAGGGGTAGAATGATGCAACAAAATTTGGTATTTCTAACAAAATTCAATCATCTTGACACTACTAAATGTTCCTGCATTATCTGTATCTATCTGTTTTGGGCATCCAAACCTAGATAGTATATTCTATTCAATATATTTAATAACTACAGTGTCAGTTGTATTTCTAACTGGAATTTCCTCTACCCATTTGGTAAAATAATCTGTAGCAGTCAATATCCATCTATGTTGGCTGCTTGATGGCAGATGAATTTCCCCAATGAAATGCAATCCCCATTGTAGGAAAGGTGCTTGTAGTATAGGAACTAGAGGAAGTGATGCTAATCTCTACTTTCTAGGAAACATTTGGTATTGGGTACAAATTATAACCTTTGCTCCTAGTTGTGCAAACAATGTGGGCTAATAAAATGCTACCCTTAAAAACTTATATGTTGTAGCTCTCCAAACATAGTGTCCTCCACAAATACCTGGATGAAATTGATCAATAATTACTTCTATCTCACTTTATGTCAATAAAATTAAAAGGATGTTGAGTGGGTCCTTCCAATACAAATTTGCATTGATGATACAATATTTTATGGCCTTCAACTTCAGTGTCTCACATTGATTCTTTGTAAATTTAGATGGACACTCAAAATATCTAAGAAAATGCACAATATCAGTGTACCATTCAGATAACAAAAATTTCTCATCAATATGTATTGGATTTGATTGGATTGAAGATGAAGGTTATTGTGGATACTTTTGTGTTGAAGATTGAGAAGGTTCTTGTGGATTATTCTCTGCTGAAGTTTGAGAAGGTCCTTGTGTATTCTTCTCGGGTGAAGTTTGAGAAGGTTCTTGTGGATTGTTCTCTACCGAAGATTGAGAGAGCTTTTTTGGATTCTTCTTTGTTGAATATTGAGAAGGTTCTTGTGGATTCTTCTATGCTAAAGATTGAGAAGCTGTGTGTGGATTCTTCTCTGCTAAAATTTCAAAAACATAATTTATTCCCAAGACTTTACAATTTGACTCAGCTAAGAGTTTAGCCAAGCCTTGACCTTTTACTAACTTTGTAGTTTTGATGATGAGATCAAATTCCAATATCCTATTAATCCATCTTCCTCTTCTTCCATTGGTATCAGTTTGAGTTAACACAATTTTAACAGTACTATTAGGGACATAGGCAATAATGGAAGAGTGAAGGACATAGAGTCTAAAAGCTTTCAGTGCTTGAACTGAGGATTATGCCTATTTTTCAATAATGTCCTATTTGATTTCAACATCTCTCATAACTTTACTGAAAAAAGCAATAGGTTGGTCATCTCCATCCTCATTCTTTTGCAAAAGAACAACAACTACAGTAGTTTCAGAGGCAAAGGAAAAGATGCTAAACGGTTCATAATAGTTTGGACTGGCAAATATTTGGGCTTCTGAAATAGCTTTTTTAATCTAGTCAAAAACATATCTTGTTGGAATTTTCCATTTAACTTCATGATATTTCATTAACATATTAGTGATATCCTTAACTATTTCAACATAATTAGGTATAAATCTTCTTAAAAAACTGATTTTGCTAACCAATGCCTGAATTTCCTTCTTATTCCTTGGTAATGAAAGTGATTGGATAGTAAAACTCTTTTAGGATAAATGACCACTGCTTCCTTAGAAATAATGTGGCCAAACAATTTTCCTTCTTTGATTGCAAACAAAGTTTTTTTGGGATTAAGAGAAACCCCAAACTTCCTACACCTGTCAAAAACTTCCCTGAAGTGATTTAAATGTTTTTTATCAGAATAAGAAAAAAAAATCAGATCATCAATATAAGTGAAAACAAATTTATTTATCTTACCCACAAATTCTAAATCCATAGCTATTTCAAAGGTAACTCCAACGTTGGTTAATCCAAAAGGCATCATTGCATACATAAATGTAGCCCAAGGAGTTGTGAATGTTGTCTTTTAGTGTATGATTCAAACAAAAATTTATTTCAAGTAGCATTTGAGCTTGCTCACTTGTGCACTTATTTTTATTTTGATGGGGTTTCTTTTCATTTTTTCAACTAATTTCATATTTTCATTCTTTTAATCTATTTTTTTGTTTTTTCAATTTTTTATACCCTCTTTTTTTAATTATCTAACTTATAAAAACTATTTATGTTACAACAACCCTTATTTCTATACAATTTTCCATGGAGTAATGTTGCCCATCCACAAAAGTGTCTTTGATAAGAAAGCCCCTAGGGTTTCACCTAAAGCTAACAATGATTTTCTAGCAATTGGTAAATGGTTTGGAGAAGAATCATTCACTTATGTCTAGATTTTTGGTAGTCTTTCAAAGCCCCATGTTTTTTCCCCTTTACACCCCTGATAAACTTTTGGCCCATAAAATAGCTAAAAAGACAATGTGGCCTAATTTTACTATTCAATGTGGTGTGTATACTCTATATAGTTATAAACATGCTGCTATTGATATTGAAGAGGTTCAATGTTTAAATTTACCAACTATTCTCAATAGGCAATATGATCCTAAGCGAGCTACCATGAATGCAATTACACGGTCAGGTATCAGGCAATTTATGCATGAGCCAGATAAATTTGATGACTTATTTTGAATCAATCTTTTCTTATTTGATGGTTGTGAAACTAGAAGCAGCACAATTAACTCCAGAGGAGATAACTCAGTTTAATCAGTACATAGTGAAAAGGATTGCTCACTTTCCTATGGATTTATTAAAGCTTCATCAACATAATACAAAACAGAAAAGAGTTTTTCCTATTTCAGCACAGGTTCCTCACTTCTGACAGCACTCTGGACACTAATGATATAGAAATCATCCCATACTTTCAGACCTCCTAGGTCATTTTGAGGGTAAAATAGATTCCTCCTCTCAACATATTTTACAGTCCACAACATAAAGTTGTTGTGAAAAGACAAAGAAAAGGAAGAAGGGTTGATCAAAACCATGCTTTAGTCCCTAATGTTAATTCATTTCAAATGGCATGGAAAGGCTCTCAATATACTCCTGCAGAGGATCTCGGGAGGCTCTCACAGGTTGGAGGAGCATATGCTTCAACCACCATAGATAAAGCCACCAAAGTACAACATCTTTTGAGAGAAAAGGATGAAAGAATCATGCAATTGGAAGTGGGTATGAAAAATGAGAAGAATATTATTGCTCAATAGTGGCGAGCACAACTTGCTGAACTACAATAGAATTTTGACGCCTCGAAGCTTCAACATGAATCTAATTTGAGAACTTGGGATGCTCAAATCCAAGAGTTACAATGAAGTATTGAATAATTGAAGATTAATCCCAATTTGAATAAATACAAAAAGGAAGCAAGAGAATTGTGCTCTCCTTGTTCAACAACAAATTAATTTCTGTAAAAAAATTAACCATTATCTAGGATTTATATCGAGCAACCAATTTAGTGGTGAATCAACTATCTAATCTAAGTGCATAATTTGATGAAATTGAGGAGAAAATCTCAGATTATATAAATTGGCAAGAAAGTTTTGAATGAAGATTAGCCAATCTCCCTAGTGTTGAAGAATTACAAAAGGAGATAGTCTTTCGAGATTGGGAAATTAGAATGAAACATGTAGAGACAACAATATTTAGTGTCAAGGGTATTTTTAATGACCTCACTAAATCTATCAGTGACAATTTGCTATAGGCCAACCTTATTCAAGACTTCCTAGGGGGAGCTCTACCTAGTATTAAATTATTAACAAAGACATGGCAAGACTTACCAAAGAAGAAGGTCGAGAACATTGAAAATATTTCAAAAGTTAACTTAGAATGCCATTGGAATTTCTTAGTCAAACCTCATAGTCAATGGTCAATGTTGAGTTTTTTATCCAACATGACTACTCATATGCTACCAGCAATTAGGGACACGATATTCACTGGTCATATGCACATTCAACAATGGGCTCCACCTGAATTGAAGTCTATGACAGATATCTTTGAACTCCAGCATCGTATGGGAGAACACATTTCTTCTAAGTATTAGTTAGATTGTTGCAAAAATATATAAATTGTATTATGATTTTATTTTAAGCGGTGTTTGTTAAAACTACTCCAAACTTTTATTCTTCTTTTCTATTTATATTTTTTGTTTGAAAACTATAAATCCCCTTCATTTGAATGGAGAAGGGGTTTTGAATTTTGTGAAGAAAGATTTTGTTTACACTACTATAGCTCAAGTAATATTAATAGAAGGCTAGACTAATACCATTTTTCTCATGAGCAGAGTTATAATAGGTCAGGTACTATTATCTATTTATTTTTCATGTGTTTTATGAGTTAAATAGTTATTCAATTTATGTTTATTACATGCATGAATGAAAGTGATCTTACATTTTTTCACTATTTTTGTGTATGATTGAAATCATATACTGTATGTATAAGCAAGGAAATCATATATATGTGATAATTTTTATCAACAAAATTTAATTAACTATTTAATTAAGTTTTAGGTATAATTTTTTGTTTTAAATTCATGATCATTTGATAATCTATATTATCTTATTGTTTATGAGATTCTATTTACATAAGATATATATAGAATAAGAATTCCCAAGATGGATAGATTAATAGTTAATTGATATATTTCTTTATTCTCAAAGTTACATTAATCATAAGTGTCACACATACATACTTCATCCATTTTTATTAAGGGAAATCGGTCCCAAAATACCTAGTTAGAGACACCACTCCAAACAGATAAGGATCTACTCTAAGGTCCTGATCAGTTGGTTTTCCTCGGTGCCGAGGCAAAAATTTCGAGCCTTCAAAAATTTTTGTGCTAGAAGGAGGGCCTTCAAACTATGAATGGAAAGAAGCTCCACTCTTAAATTAAAAGGTCATTCTAAGAGTTATTCTCGCTCAAAATCACCACCAACTTCCAAATCACATTCCAAATATCCTAACCCAATATCTGAAGTTGTTCAAACATCCACCAAAACTCCTAGCACACTTTCAAATTTAGTTGGCCAAAATTCTACTCAAATACCTATAAATCCCCCTGGAGTTCAAACTTTGATTCAAAAATTGGAGGAAATTTCCATTTCTAGAGAAAAATATGTCCAAAATGATATATCAGAAGGAAGTGTTTGTTCATACTTATAGTCTTCTGGTGTATTAACTAGATCCCAGATGATCTGTTGTTGAATTTTAATTTTGTTGTGCTAATTTTAACTTCAGAATTAAAAACAAATGATTATCTTTTGCTTCATGTTCATAGGTTTCCTTTATGGTGTTTGTGAATGAACAGGTAAATTTATGTCAAGTTTTATGTCAAATTCATGAGAAAATACCATGAAAGTAAAGTGTTGAACAAAAACATACAAATTTATAGAAAACCATCAAAATGAACACTTAACACAGTGTTTTGGTGAAGGAGTTCACCCCTCATGGGCTACATCTCCTTGGTCCAGCATCCATGGCTTGAGCCTTTGTATTAGCTAAAAATGGAAAAAGTGTTGTTTACAATGCTCCACTACTCCTAAAACATGCTTCAGTGTTCTCCTAAACTCAAAATAATATAAGAACATCTTTTCCTAGTCCAAATTTGGTCGAATTTTGCAAAATTTATGGCAAAATCAATTTCTCCTAGGAACTCTCCACTAAATTTAGAGGAACTCTAGTCAACTCCACTAAATCTAGAGTTACCGTTGAATTTGGGGGCACCGCCAAACTTGCCACCATCTTAACTATGGATTAATTAGAGTAAGTGGATATTAATTAACGTTAACAGGTGGCTAGCACAATAAACGTGTAGTTATGGCTTACCGTTGAAGTGGTAGTGGTGGCTGGTAATTTTTTGCAACTAGTCACATGGGAGGGCATTGGCCCGTGGGTTGTCTCCCTCCTCCCCTTAACTGCCAACTGTTTACATACCAAATACACATTGAAACCATTGTTTATTAAGAACTGTTGTTGCTGAATAATAGTAAGACACAAGGTTTATATGGGCAAGGTCATGGTTTTAAATCTGCTAAATTACCCATTATTTTACCACTAAGTGCTGATAAGTTCGACCTTTTGGGAGGGACATGTGGCAGCCTTTGGGCTTTCCACTTGATCCCTCCTCATTGGTCCATCCTCCATCCAATGAAAACAAGCCATGTCACCACACCATTACCCAACCACAATGCACCACTTGGTGAATCCTTACTAGACATTGACGATCTCATTGACCTACCCAGTCACCTACCACATCAGCAGTATGGACTGTTGACTATGCAGTGACTGTACCCTTTTTTTTTAAATTCCTCTATTTGGAAAAGTGGACAAAATGCAGTATATTCCTAATACAAGCTCAGTTTTGAGTGAAACAAGTTACATTGTGATCGTATCACCAAGATGAATGAGTTCGTTCAAGTTTTCAGTGATTCTGAGCAATTTTATTTTTGAGCTAAATATTGATCACTTTATCATTCCTCGCCACTAGAAGCATTTTTGACCTCAAAAGATACTATCAGTTGTTTAGCAGGTGAGGGTAGATCTCCCTCACCTTCTTGATCTGAAACCATTTGGCCTTAGAATTATTTTGTCCCTTCTGTCCCACTCGAAGGTATTCAACATTCCCTCTCTTCGAAGTTCTCGTTCTTCTATCAAGTATGAGATCTTGCTGAAGTTCATTAACATATTCTGTCGATAAATCATCTATTGATGGCAACTAAACATGCTCTCTATGATCATCAATCAAATGAGGCTCAAACAATATCAAATTCTCAACATTAACAACAAAGTATAACTCCATATAAGGAGGAAAATCTAGCTTAAATGCATTCTTACCAATATTTTCCAAAATTTTAAAAGGACCATAACTGATTGGATTAAGATTTTTACCTTCCCCTTGAGGTCTCTCTTTGTTAATATATAACCAAACTTCGTCTCCAACTTAAAATTTATGATCGACACGGTGTTTGTCATGCCTTGCCTTGTAGCTGCTTTGACTCTTTTCTAGTTGTTCTTGTACTATGTGATGTGTGAACTAAATTTTCCCAATGAACTTCCTTGCCTTATCAATGTCACTATGACCATCTATGGCAACATCTTTCTTAAAGATGAAGTCCAATGGCAATCTTGGCAAGTACCCAAAACATGCCTCAAATGGTGATGTGTTGTGGAAGAATCTTTTGCATTGTTGTATGCATGTTGTATGTAATGAAACTGTTCATCCCACAACTTGGGATGTTTGCTACAATATCCTCTAAGAAGATGAATGATCGTCCTATTGACCACATTGGGTTTCCATTTGTTTGCAGATGAAATGTTGTACTCTTCTTCAACTTAGTGTCCATCATGTCCCACAAATTTGACCAAACATTTACAACAAATCGAGAATCTCTATCACTTACAATGGAAGTAGGAAGACCAAAATGAACCCAAATATTTTGAAAGAAATGATGAGTTTTTTGTTCAGCTGTAATTTTCTTTTTACATGGCATTAGAATACACATCTTGTTGAACCTATCTACAACTACATATAAGAATTCATGACCTTTCCTTGACAATGGAAGACCTCCTACAAAATCCACTAAGATACTCTCCCATGGACGTGAAGGTACTATAATTGGAGTGTACAATCCTAGTTTCCTATTGCTAGGCTTACTTGTTGCACACAAAGAACATCCTCTAATGAAATGAGATACATTATCAAACATGTGTGGCTAATAACAATACCTTTGGAGATTCGCTACTATCTCGCCTACACCAAACTGTCCATCAAACAATGAAGTGTTCACCTCCCTTATGATACTAATTCTTTCTCCCTATGGAATACATAACTTGGCCAAGTGATACAACAAACTATTATGTACATGGTAATCTAACTCTTCAATTTAGTTTCCTTTCCTCAAGCTTGCATACACATCTTGAAATTCATTATCATATGCATATTTCTCAATGTAACTTTCTTGTAAAATAGAATTGTGCTTGAGTATAATAGATGAATTTACAATAGGCCTAGAAAGCATATCATCTACCTTATTGTAGATTCCCTTTTTTAACTTGATAACCAAATGAAATTGCTGTAGAAAACCCATCCATCTGAAGTGTCGTGATTGCTGCAACTTTGACTGTGACTGTAAGTATTGGAATGGTTGATGGTTGATATGGATAATGGTATCCTTCCCCATCAAGTAGTGTTTCCATTTTTTAACACTTTGTACCAATGCATAAATTTCTTTGTAATAAGTGGGATAGTTAGTCACAACACCATTAAAAATTTTAGAATGAAATGAAATGGGCTTACCATGCTGCATAAGAACTGCTCCCATGGTGTAATCACTAGCATCCATTTGAATCTCAAATGGTTGTCTAAGATCCAGAAGAGCCAATACCGGTTTTGAACTGATATTTTGTTTTAAAGCATCAAACGCTTTTTGTTGTATATCTCCCCAATGGAAAGCTTTCTTGACAGTAGTCAATGTATGTAGTGGAGCTGCAATGGAAGAAAAAATAGCGATAAATTTCCTCCAATATTGTGTTGCCCCAAGAAAGTTTCTTACCTTTGTAACTATATTGGGCTTGGGCCAATTTAGAATGACCTCAACCTTAGAGGGGCTATATTCAGCTTGCCTCCTCCAACAATGTGTCGCAAATACACTAAATAAGTCTTGCCAAATTCACACTTTGACATCTTTAAAAGAAATTGTTCTTTTCTCAAGACATCAAGTACTTTGTTCACATGCTTGACATGTTCATCTCTAGATTTTCTAAATATGAGAATATCATCTAAGTAAATAATGACAAAATCATCTATAAATGGTCTAAATACATTATTCATAACTCTCATGAAAGTAGTTGGATCATTTGTAAGACCAAAAGGAATAACAACCACTCAAACAATCATTGTTTAGTTTTAAATGCGGCTTTCCAAATGTCCTCTTCAGCTATTATAACTTGATGATAGCTACTTCGTAAGTCTAACATAGTGAAGTACTTTTCATACCTTAATTGATCAAGCAAATAATAAATTCTTGGGAGTGGATAATAATTCCTTATCGTTATTTTATTCAGTGCATGGTAAACCACACACATGCACCAAGTCTCATCCTTCTTTGGCACCAAGACAATGGGTGAACCACATGGTGAAGTAGATGGGAGTATGATACCTTTGTTCAACAATTCTTGAATTTTCTTCTTGATTTCCATGATCTCCATAATCGACATGTGATATATGGCAATGTTTGGAAGTGGAACATCCTACTACAGTTGTATCTCATGCTGAATTCCCCTCTTGGGAGGTAAACCCTTTGGTTCCTAAAACATCTCACCATGATTTCTTACCACATCAAACAAATCATATCTTAACTTATCATCACAACCTTCAAAATATTCATAATCAATATCATTCTTTTTCTTGATCATAAGAAGCACAAAATTTTTACTTGCATTTACTAGTCCCTTCATCTACCCTGCATTAACCAAAGAAATGTTTAACTTTTTGCAATTTGATCTCACAATATACTCCTCTCCATCCTTGAGCAATAGATATTTGTTCTCATGGTGATAAAATACCGCTTTCCCATCATACAAATATGGGCTTTGCATAATGATTCCTGAGATGTCAAGTGGAACTATATCTAACTCAACTTTGTCAATGAATTTTTCAGTAATGGCAAACCTCAATAAGCATTTCCTTGTAACCTATAACTTTGCATTATTGACTATCCAACCCAAGGGATATGGCTTGTGATGAGGTACCATTTCAAGGTTAAGATTTTTGACAAAGTCTTCTGAAATTAACTTTGATTATGACCCACTATCAAATAATGCATCAATATTTGTATGATTTCAAATTACCCTTACATGGAACAATTTTATCCTTGATTCTTCATTTGGAGTGTTGTTGTGACTATGTGAGGAACTAGTTCTTGCAATAGTTTCTTTTCCTTTTGTGACCATGGCTGCAATCTTGGTCTCATCACTAGAATTGGATCCAAGATCATGTTGTGTGGTAGCGGTCGTCTTTTGTGTTCCCTTATTGTTTGATTTCTTAGGCCTTAGTTCGGGATGTAATTTCCAACAATGTGTTTCATCATGCCTCTCTTTGGAACAATGTTGGCATATAGTTTTCTCCCCTTCTTTCTCATTCTTCTTTCCTTTCCATTTTACACCCTTTTGTTTCTCCTTACCCTTGAATGGCTTCTTCTTACTACCCTCTTCCTGAATGTTTTTTCCTCTTGCTTCAACGTGCGTGGCTTGCACACATACCTCGTCTAAGTTTCTTGGATTGAAGATAAGGATAGTATGTTTTAAGTAGGAATGTAAACCCCCAATATATTTCAATAATGTATCTTGGGAATTCCAGTTTACTCCTAACAACAAAGCTCACTTCCTAAACTCCTAGGTATAGTCTTGAACTATTTGGCCTTTGAGTTGCCTAAAATTTTTGCAACTCATGTTAGATTTTTTCATATAGACTAAAGGATAAAAAACTCTTTTAATTGCATAAACAAATTCAACCAAAGAAATGGATATCTTACCATGAATTCGCATTGACTCTTAAGTCTTTTCTTCCCACCAAACTAGTGCTACTTCTTCTAGCCTCAATGAAGCCAATTGGATTTTTATGTCATCTTATTAAAGGTTATGAATTCTTCAATAAACCTCTAATTTTCGAATCTAATTTTCTAACTTTTCTGCATCGACGTTGCCATTATACACGGGAAGTTCAAAATTAATGTCCAATTTGAGTAAGGGAGTTTTTTCTTTTGGGGTTTTTGAATGAGTATGAACAACTTTTGTAGTGGAAGTGGAATATGATGTTGTTTGAGATGATGAGGATGATGAAGATGATGAGGAAGATGATGAAGATGGCAAAGATGGATGAGGCTTTCCTCCATTACCCTTTGAATCCTTCTTTTCATATTTTTTTATCTCCTGAGCTTCCTTCTCCATGTGGGGGCTTAGAACTCTCTCCAGCCATTCTTGTATTCATCTCTTCATAGAGGACTCTAACCATGTTAGTTAAGTGATAAAAATCTTTGTTGAATGCTTCCTCTTCTGAAAGACCTTCAGTCTCTCTTGCTTCAGACATGATGGGTTTGGATTCAAGCTCAACTTTTGGTAGTGCTTGTACCTCCTCAATCTCATTCGAAGGTAAAACTTGAGGTGCTTCAAGTGAAGCTGGATTGAATCTTGGGGTGGAGATTATGGCCTTGTGGCTCTCCTTATTTCGGGCATTAGCTCAGTATTTGCAACCAATATTTTCCCTTCTCCTCTCTACAACTTTAAATTTGTAAGAATCACAAATTTGTAACCATTAAAACCCTACTTGCACAAAAGTCAAGCAATCAAGAAAATAACCTTTGCTATGATACCAACTTGATTTGTTGTTGACTGTTAGTTTTTTTGTGATAATTTCAACTTTAGAATTAAAAATAATTGCTTATCTTTTGCTTCATGTGCATAGATTTCCTCTATGGTGTTTGTGAATGAACAGGTACATTTATGTCAAGTTTCATGTCAAATTCATGAGAAAAATAACATAAAAGTAAAGTGATAAATAGTAGCAAATAAATTTACAACAAAACATCAAAATGAACACTTAACACAGTGTTTTGATGAAGGAGTTCACCAGTCCTAGGCTACATCTCCTTGGTCGAACTTACATGGCTTGAGCCTCTATATTAGCTCAAAATGAAAAAAGTGTTGTTTAAAATGCTCTACTACTCCTGAAACCTGCCTCAATGTGCTTTAGAACATCAAAATCATCTAGGAACACATTTTTGTGATCCCAATTTGGTCAAATTTTGCAAATGTTGTGGCAAAATCAATTTATCCTAGGAATTCTCCACTAAAACTGGAGGAAGTCCAGTTAACTCCACTAAATCTGGAGTTACCACCGAATTTGGGGGGACTACCAAACTTTCTGCCATATTAACTATAGATTAATTAGCGATAGGTAGAGACTAATTAAGGTTAACTGGTGGTTAGTACAATAAACATGTAGTCATGGCTAACCGTTAGCCTGCAGTTTAAGTGGTAGTGGTAATATGGTGGTGGTAAATGCCATGGCTACTATTTTGTGTTGGTATCCGGATCTACTAACTGTCAGCTGGAAATTTTCGCAATTGGTTACATGGGACGGGGTTGGCTCGCGGGCTGGCTCCCTCTTCCCCCCAATCGCCAATGACTTACACAAAAAATACCCATTGAAACCATTTCTTATTAAGAACTGTTGTCATGGCATAATGGTAAGACACGGGGTTTATATGGGTTAGGTCGGGGGTTCAACACTGTCGACCTAGCCATTATTTTTCCACTATGCACTGGTAAGTTCGACCTTTGGGGAGGGACACATGGCAACCTCTAGGCTTGCCACTTGTCCCCTCCTCATTGGTCCATCCTCCATCTAATGAAAACAAACCACATCACCACACCATTACCCAACCAGAATGCGTGACTTAGCGAGTCCTTACTGGACATTGACCATCCCGTTGACCTAACTAGTCACCTACCATGTTAGCAATATGGACTATTGACTGTGCAATGACTGTACCTTTTTTTTGCAAAAATTCCTTTATTTGGAAAAGTAGATAGAATGCAATATCTTCCTCATATGAGCTTGGTTTGAGTGAAACAAGTTGCGTTGGGATCGTATCGTTGAGACGGAAGTAGTTGTTCAGTTTTTGAGCAATTTTGAGCACTTTGATTTTTGAGCTAAATACTGATCACGTAATCAGCATAGCTAAAAACCTAGATTTAAACCTTTTTAATTCCCACTACACACTTATAAGAGAAATAAAAGTACCCAAACACTTACTCTTCTACTAGTGAGGTTACATCATCATCTCCACCTCTTACTCATTCTCTTGATCTTGCTTCTTCCTCTACCTCTTTACCTTCCTCATATCAACCTCTCATCCCATCCATTCACATTCCTAAACAACAATCATCTCGTGTTGTTATAATTAGTAGCAATACATGAGAAGCATATTCAACTACCCAATCTCCATCATCCTTTGCACCTTCTACAAATTCTTCTGTTCTTAATATTCCTAGAATGGAAAATAGACCATGGAACAACCCTAGGGCAGTAAAAGTGACTCCACCATTACAACCTCTTCCGAAATATCCAGAGAGGTGGTTTCCTATGTTTAATCCTTATGATAGCCATACTGCAGAGGAACATCTTCACAATTTCATGTTAGTCATCAATCTGAATGGTGTCACAAAAGAAGAATTCGTTTTCAGGCTTTTCCCCTACACATTTTAAGGATCTACAGGATCTTCATATTTTTCCCTTCCTGTTGGGTCAATAACAAATTGGGATATGTTCGAAGAGAAATTTTTGTTAAAATTTGGTGATGATCAAATAACTGCCACTTTGATTAATTACTTATCAAATATTAAGGCTAACCCAAATGTAAAAATTAAATATTTTAATTCTAGATTCAACAAATTGTTGAATAAAATCCCAGACCAGGAACTGATGTACATATTGAATGGTATGCTTATGATCTTCCTTCAACCATTTTTATGTTTGTAGATAGAGCCAATAAAAAAGTATTACTTGATAACATTAAATAATCTCTATCTCTGGAAAAGAGAATCATTTCTCTTAAAAAGAAAACTTCCCTTTTAGAAATAAAACAAGTCAAGAAGTTATATTTTAAAGATGAATCCAAGAAGAAAGCCCCCAAATATCCTTTCGACTTGGAAGGATTACAAAATGTTTTGAATACAATGTATAATGAAATGGTAGAGATTAAGAAGCAAGTAGTTGAATCTTCTAAAAATTCCTTTTGAAATTTCAAAAGGAATCAACCATCACAGTCACAACCACATTCCATTATATAAAATGCAAAGTCTAACCAAGATGATGAAGAGGAAGAATCAACCTTATTTGCTGAAGAATCCCAAGAAGAAGAATTAGCTGAAGCTCATGGTTTATGGGATTTCATCCTAACTACTTTAGAAAATGAAGAAGAAGAAGAGGCCTTACCAGTGAGTACTAGAAGTAAGGGAATTAATGATCCATCTCCAGCAAATCAAAATCAATTCCCTGCTCCTCTTGTGTCTAAAGACAAAGATATAACTAAGAAGTATTCTACTCTAGATTCTCTTACAACTACCTCCAAATATCCTTCTTCATCTAAGACTTTGCTATTGTTTGATAATATGGAGTACAATATTGTGGAATACATGAAAAAGGTCAAAGCCAACATTTCCCTTAATGAGGTTAGTAAATTAAAAACACAACAGAAGCTTTTACTTAAAGAATTCAATGTAGTTCCTGCATCTCCATTGGCTACTACTATCATTGCAAAGTCTTAAAAATAGAAAATAAAACCTCCTAATGTCTCTTTAGATGAAATTGACCCATCAGACACCATTCTAATTAGAGATAGATTAAATTCCCACACTCCTCCCATTTTATTAACTTTTGATATTTTCAACAAGAATGTTCACAACTGTGTAGTAGATTCTGGTGCATCATAAAATCTCATGCCTTATGTGGTGTGGATTAAATTAAATATTTCACGACAAAAATATGTTCTTCAAATTCTTCAATTAGACCGCACAAAAATAAAAGTTCCAGGAGAAATGAAATCTACTTTAATAAAGTTATCTTCCAATACAAAGGTTTCTCAAATAATAGATAAACTAGTTGTAGGCATTCCTGAATTCTGTAGTCTTATTCTAAGTAGATACTCATTTGAAAAATTACATGGTTACTTTGCAACTGATTGGTCACACGTGTGGCTTCTCTATGATGGAAAACCCAATCAAGTTCATGTTGATAAGGAGAAACACATGAAACATTTAATGACTGATTTTGATGAGGAAAACGAACCAACAATATTTAAAAACAACTTTCTTGGAAGTTACTCTTTTGAATCTTTCTTTGGAAATTTTCAAGCACAAGAATCTCCATTTTTAGTTGATTTTGTTTCATCTCAAATTGGAAAAAATTCGCAAACAGATTCATCTAAGTGTATTAATATTGTAGAAAACCTTGTAAATAAGCATGATAGTTTATTTTGGAATTTATTTTCATGGATCAAAATCTACTGAAGGTGCAATAGATGGTTTCATATTCGTAAACATCAAAGGAGAAAAAACTATGCTCACTTGCAGATTGGAATTTGACTATACTAATAACATTATTGAATATCAAGCATTAGTGTATAGCTTATAGAAATCCATTAGTATTAATATAAAATACCTTAAATTTTTTGGTTGTTGTCTTGGTTTGGTCTAACCCATGTTCAATCTATATTGCAAACCAATAAAACCCTTAATCATTGGCCCTTTCAGTAATGACCTACAAGTAGATTGCAGTCTCACCCGAGGTGACTATGGAAGGATGAAAAACCAAGTTTTTGCAGCCTTCAAGGATTAGCATATGTGGTATTATTATGCTCTATTATTCTTAGTATTGATAAATCACTTCACCACATTAGGTTAATCACTTAAACATGCCATATAAAACCATAAACTATCATTGTGTTGAAGTAAAATGCAACTGTAATAACTTCTACTCGACAACAAATAATAAGAAAATATACACACAAAAACACCAATGTATTGTGGTTCACCCCAGTATAGGGCTACATCCACAAGAATTGTTGCGTAATATAATGAATCTTTGAAAAATAGATAGTTCATGGTGCACTCACTAAGTTGCAGGTTATCTGCGCACTCAGCGGTAGAGCCTCACCTTCTCTACCAAA
Organism: Pinus taeda; assembly: GCA_000404065.3. Taxonomy (NCBI): domain Eukaryota; kingdom Viridiplantae; phylum Streptophyta; class Pinopsida; order Pinales; family Pinaceae; genus Pinus; species Pinus taeda. The sequence continues at coordinate 339,400 of APFE031623344.1, forward strand.
TTACAGATCACAATAATTTTCCCATAACACTGATTTGGATCAATTCGATTATCCTCTTCTTATTATTTTAGCTAATATATATTATTACATTGTACGGTTACATCATCAAAATATCATGGTCCAAAAACCATAGACTCCCTAAATCAAGCAACTATGGTCCTAAAGCCATTGATCCCTTACAAAATCGCATGTTTTTACAAAAAGGAGGGGATTCGACCCACCCTGAAGCCCTTACAACACCACGTGGTATATTCAAAATGCTTCACTACATGGTCCACTTTATGCTCCACTGCACACTCCACTACGTGCTCTACTCCACAAAATGCGGAAGCTTTGCCAAAATCTAGGCCAAGTTGGGTTAAGTCCAACAACCCCCTAACACTCATAGGTGACTCATCCCGAGTCACTTAGCCACTTTTCTTGTGATCTTCACTACAATGCTACTGTAGGCACTATTGAACTTTTACAGAATGTTTGTGACCTATTTCTCTTTATTATGCGCTTCCTCCAATAGTGCTTATGTCGCGGGTTCTGTAGCCTTCTGCATTACTTCTTTCTCTCTCTGCCAAAGCTCTTGAAGCTTCTTATCCACTGCTTCGGACATCTAGAGAATTTCATACTGTCATGGTTTATTTCTCTCTATCAGAGTCTTCTCTTCCTTCCTCAACTCCTCTATCTTCTTCTTGAGGTCATATCCCTCATTTACCTTTGTGAGCTTTTGTGAGATTGGTAAGGTTATCACAGCTTCCCAAATCTCCTCCAGCTGCTACTGCTTATACTAAATATCCTCTTGTAGCTTCAATGCATTTAGATATTTCTACAATGAAGTCCAAAACTGTAAGCTCTCATCCAAAAGCTTCCCATAATATTCCATTATCGCGGAGATGTCGACCATTGCAGCCTTCAGTTCAGCCTCCCTTTGCTCTCACACTTCTTATGTGTGGTTGGTTGTAGCTTCATCTATAGCTCGTTGATATTCATCTCATATGTAAATTGTACATTTGTGATCTTATCCTTGTATCATTTTACTGCAAGGTCTATCTTCGTGACCTTGTCCTCCATTGGTTTCTCTTCGCGGACATCAATGCACGTAATATAGTGGCATACTACTTCAACCACCTCATTTAGCTTATGATATTGTTGTACTGCTTGAACCCTCTCCTAGATTGCCTAGTCAAGCTTCTGTTGTAGCGAAGCTCATTCTCTCTCTACCTAAATGTTTAACTATGAAGTGTGATGTTCGCATAGCTTCAACTCATCTATGATCTCTAGATGTAGCTTGTGTAATCTCTAAAGTGGTAATGTTGTGATGTCCATGTTCACATACCTCCACTCTTTGGCCTATTGTTGTACCTCGATGAAGTCAAACTCCAGGGCTCCAATAGGTATCGGTGTTATTCATGTTGTAAGTGTAGGCTCTATTGGTCCTTCCTCCAAGCTTTTCCTCTACCTGTACTGGTTTCTAACTGTCTATGCCAATATATTCAGTTCTGCAATGTCCTACCCGACACCTGTTAGAAGTGTGGTGTAGCGATCTTCTAATTTGTTCCATGAGTCCCCATGCTACGTTGTGTCCTCATCTGATAGAGTATCCTATGTCTTTATCTCTAGTGCAGTGATCCACTCCATGGACCATTGCTATATCTATGCTATATCATATTTTGTCACTAGATATGGTAGGGGATGCCATGTTTTCTTTGTGTTCCTGCGAGACTATATGTAAATTATGCAGAATTCAGCCTTAAACTTCGTAACAAAGCTATATTTCTTGTATAGTCTATGTGAAAGGCAAAGGTGTTGGTTCAATCACATGTGCAAGTCCATATGATATAAAACGAAAAACATTATGTGCGCTCGTGCTAGTTTAGTGGTATACCACAGCAAGGCATATCACACAACTTCACAAACATCTGAGGCTATCTGAGGGAGCTATGAATCTTCAATCTCTCTTCATGCAAGCGTCACAAATATCAAAATTAACCATGTGTAGTGAAATGGAGTAACTTTCTCTTGAGCCTCGCAACAATTTTCCGAAAACTCTTGGCAAAGATATGCAGCCTAGTTGTACTAAACACCATTAGCACATTGCACAACTAATGAAACTTTTGGTGTTGGGAATTCATTAGTTTGACACTTCCTCATGAATTTTATAACCAATATATGACCTATGAAGCAAATTCCCTGGTCATTGATCAAGTTGATATCATAACATCGCTTCCCTTTTGTTAGTCCAAACTTCTTCTTCATGTTTTTTGCTATGGCTGCTTCTTGATCTTTCCCAACAAACTCCTTTGTGGGTTCATCCCTGGATAAGGTAGTCTTGTGATTCTCCATATTAGGATTGGGTCCATAGGTATCCTCTTCCCCATCCATAGGCATCCATCTTGCACCAACATAAGCAGTTGTCTCACACAAGTTGTGCTTCATGGACTTCTGCCGAAGTGCAGTACATTCAACATATTAATCAAGATCGACTGCACCAATCCAGTCACCCACTACTTCGGTTCTAACCTTCTCACACCACTCTCAGGGAAGTTTACTTATTTTAAGTATCTCTCTGGTGCAAACTGTAGATATTCCTTTCTATTATTGAAATCATAGTCCATGAACTTCAACTACAAAATCTTCCCAAGGGTTTCTCTATTAAATCACATTGAATCTAGAAATAAAGGTGTGAAGGTGGTATACTTTGTGTCCTTCAACTCTTTCACTAGTTTTGCAACAGGGTTTCTTGGTGGAATATATGGTGGGAGAGGTGACAAAAACATTGCACCATCTATTTCCATTTTCACTTGCTCTGCTTCTTTCTTGATATCTCTCACTTGTTCAGGCTCTTTCTAAGGCTCAACAAGTTTATTTTCTAGTTTATTCTTCATTCTCTTCTCTTTAGTCATTTTCTTTCACAAAGATCTCCATTGTGTGCATGATACTTCTATTGCAAGTGGTTATGTTGTTTCAGGCATATCTGCTAATGTTTCTTCCATGACTCTGACTAAGCCCTTCTCACTAAATATATGAATAAATTCTTTAGGTGTCAAGGCATCCATGCTAAAATCTTCGCAACTTCTTCACAATAGAAATATTTGAACTCTCAAGATAGGAAAGTGCCAAATCTGGGGGGGACATGTCTTTTTATAACAAATCTAAATTTTTAACCCCATCATTACCTCAGATTGTGTTCATTAATTGCATATCTATCGCTAGATCCAGTCAATATGTCCTCATAAATGCATCTTTCCTCGTATTTCAATGGAAAATTTCCTTTCTGACAGTCATATTTTTCCAGAGAACTTCGACGCATCCCATATTGTAGAGAGCAACTCCTCTTACATCGAAGATCTCTCTGTAGTTTAGTTTGTAGTCCAGTGCCCACTTTCAACTGCAGGTGACACTAAGACTCTTCTTCCTTCTTTAGAGTGAACATTTAGGGGCAAGGTTGTCCCTATACAACTTCAACCTGTTGCCATTTACTCTTCCTTGAACCAATTCTCCATTTAACTTTGCTAATTGAATTGTGCCTCCATCAATGATATGCTTGATAATATATGGGCCCAACCAATGCATCTTGAATTTTCCTGGAAATTTTACAAACATATTGTCACAAAGGAGAACAAGGTCTCCTACCTGGAACATATTTTTCTTAATATTTCTATAATGATAGGCAGTTTCTCTTGCTTTGTGTACTTGCTGAAGGAATCCTAAATATATCTTCCTTTGAAGCAAGAAATTGTGACATTCTTTCCTCCATTATATCAGGTCTGCCATACCTATAAGAGCTGCAATCCTCAAGATAGGCACGATGTAATCCATGGGCATCACAACTTCTTTCCCATAAACTAACCTGAAGGGTGTTTGATTTCTCCATAATATTGTTGGAATTCTAAGGTTCCGGTCATCTCTATTCACATTAGATACCCTAGTAAGTACATTCTTCAAAGTCTTATTAAATTCTTCTACTATTCCATTGGCCTAAGGATGATAAGTGATATTCTTGTGATGATAAACTTGCAACTCCTTAGTTAATGCTTCAATAGTCTTATATAGGAAGTGAGAACCTTGGTCACTCATCAAAATCTTTGGACATACAAATCTAGACAATATGTACTCAAAAATAAACTTTGCAGTAGTCTCTTAGCTACAGTTCCTTACTGATTGTGCTTCAACCCATCTTGTCAAGTAATCAGTCATTGTAATTATGTACCTTGAACTAGTCCTATTTCCAGGTGGGTTGATGGATCCAACAAAATAAATGGTCCACTTACCAAAGGCATGTAATGTAACTTGTGGTAATAATGACATCTCACCTTTATGTAGTGTAGGCCACCACAATCCTTCTCTTAAAATATTTTGTGTAGTAGTTTTTCCTACATAGTGTCCACCAGCTGTACCCGCATAAGCATCTGCTATAATCATCTATATTTCATGTTTAGGAACATATTTGCATAGTATCTCACCTAATCCCATCTTATATGATTGTCCTGCTATTAATCAAAAGTCAACTGCCTTAACCACTAATTCTTTCTTTTGCTCCATACTATACTTTGAAGGATCCATTGTTGTGATAAAAAACAGAATGATATCTCTGAAATGGTCATATAAAACTCTTATTGCAAATAATTACAAATAAGGTAGGTTATCCTCTACGTTGGTTGGTTTTTGTAGGTTTTAACACTATGCAAAAATTACTTGCATACGAATTCTAAAAACAAAAAATAAACAATGGAAAGAGCATAAAACATAAAACATATATACAAAGTGATTTTCCCCTGGATCCCAAAACTAGGACTACCAGATTGATTTTACATTATATTCCTTTCAATGTTACAATACATATATATGCATGGCAAAGCATTTATAAACCCCAATCCATTAACCCTAGATTAGAACATAAGTGTGGTTCCCTTGACTAGATCTAGAAAATACCATGGACAAAAAAACATCATGCCCAAAACCATGTGCGCAATCCATGAAAACAACCATAAGTAGGTCTACCCACCTAATATAGGGTCCAAAAAAAATTCCTAGGGTGTTGCTCCGCCCCGTCTAGGGGTGCTGCCACCCCCTTTCATACCCCTCAACAGGGATCCACAAGACAGCTTAATCATTGATCCAACCCTGCAACGCCCACTATTTCTCTACACCAAGAGAACTTCTTAGTGCTCATAGAATTTTTCAGTGCATCCTGCAGTATTCTTCAAAGTGTCCACCTTTACCAGTAACACCTTTTTGTTCTGAACCATATCCCTCAAAAAGGGACACTGAACATAAATGTGCTTTGTCTTTGAATGATAAGTAGTGTTCTTTCCCAAGAAACATTCACTTTGGCTATCATAGCCTATCCTTGTATCTTGTTGTACTAACCCCATACTTGAACACAATCTCTACAACCAAATTGCTTCCTTTCTTCCATGAGTGGTTGCCATGTATTTTACCTTTGTAGTTGAAAGTGCCACTACAAATTGTCTCTTACTCATCCAACTAATTGCACCTACAAATAGGTTGAATACATACCCACTTGTAAATCTTCTCTGATGTGGATATCCAACCTATTATGCATCAACAAAGCCATAAATTTCCAATACTCTGTCCAATCATGGTATTCCTTGGTAACAGAAACCATAATCACTATTGCCAGGCAAATACCTGAAAACCCGCTTCACTGTTGTCCAATGTTCCTTCCCTAGTTTTGACATAAACTTGCTCAATACTTCCATTGCATGTGCAATGTCTGGTATAGTACAAACCATTGCATATGTTAGTCTACTGACTGCACTTGCATATGGAACACAAGACATGTTCTCTTCCTCTTCTTGTGTGTTGGGACACTGTTCACCAGATAACTTTACACCTACAGGAATAGGAACCTTCATCGATTTACTATCTTGCATATTAAAGCTCTTCAATATTGTCTCGACATCCTTCCTCTGTTTTAACTAGATCTTCCTCTTTTCCCAATATCATTTAATTTCCATGCCCAAAATATAGTTTGCAGCTCTAAGATCTTTCATGTCGAATTTGGAGGAAAATTGGGTCTTCAATTCCTGTATAATTTCTTTGTTATTTCCAACCGGCAATATATCATCCACATACAGTACCAGATAAATAACATGGTCACAAATTAATTTAAAATACACACAGTGATCTACTTTGCTTCTAGTGAAGCCATTTCCCCGTATAAATGTATCAAATTTCTAATACCATGTCCTTAGTGTTTGTTTTAACCCATACAAAGACCTTTTTAATTTGCATACCAGTTCTTTCTTACCCTTAATGAAACAGCCTCTAGGTTACTTCATATAGATCTCTTATTCCATATTCCCATGAAGAAATGATGTCTTCACACCCATCTACTCTACCTCAAAATCAAAATCAACAACAACATATAAAAGTAATCTAATAGAAGCTACCTCGACAATAGGAGAGAAATTATCACCAAAATCAATTCCCGACACCTCGTAATAACCTTTTTCTATGAAATGAGCTTTTCATTTCTCCACCTTTCCTTCTGCATTCATCTTCTTCTTGAACACCCATTTGCTGCCAATGGGTTTCCTTCTAGCGGGAAAGTCCACCAGATCCCAAGCCTCATTTTTGTGCAAAGATGCCATTTCATCAACTGTCACCTCTTTCCATAGTTTTCCATCCTCTGAATCTACTGCTTCCCTCATAGTTTTGGGATCATCATTAGTAATAGATAAAACAAAATTTGAATGAAAATCATATGGACTGTACCTTTCTGGCTTCCTTCTTTCTCGAATTGATCTTCTCACAACCAAAGTTTGTGGCTCTTCATCTTCTTATTCCTCTTCTATTGTAGAGTCCCATTCTTGCTCCTTTAGCTCAAACACTATCTTCTCAGGTTCCTTTGGTAGGAATTCATGTTTAGTAAAATATTTCACCTCTTTAAACACCACATCTCAGTTTTACACAACCTTCCTTATTTCTGGGTTCCAAATCTTATAACCTTTAAACCATCCTTATACCCAATAAAGATGCACTTTTCAGATTTACTATCCAACTTTGTTCTTTTCTCCTTTGGAACATGTACATATGCATCACATCAAAATACCCTCAGATGTGAAAGAGAAGGTTTCTTACCAGTCCATACCTCTTGTAGAGTCTTATCCTCCAACGCTGATGAAGGTGATCTATTGATTAGGTAATATGTAGTCTCCACGACCTCTACCCATAATTCTTGTCCTAACCCGACACCACTAAGCATGCTTCTTGTCCTTTCCATCAACGTCTTGTTCATTCTTTCTACAACTCCATTTTGCTCATGTGTGTATGGAGTAGTCTTTTTTCATGCTATACTACACTTTTTACATAGATCTTCAAATTCCTTCTTGCAAACCTCTCCACTATTATCTGTCCTCAACACTTTTATCTTCTTCTCCATCTGGTTTTCCACCAGAGCCTTAAATTCTTTAAACTCATCAAATACTTCAGATTTCTTCCTAAACAATATATCCATGTATTCCTTCAAAAGTGATCTATAAATGATGCATATTACTCATAATTTCCCAGTGATGGAACCGACACAGATCCAAACACATCACTATGCACAAGCTCTAATATATGTTTCACCTTCTTACCACCAGAGGGGAAACTCACCTGATTCTGCTTCCCATATGCACAATTTTCACAGAAATCAAAATCTAGAGAGCTATTAGACACACCTTCTACCATACCATTACCATGAAGTATTCGAAGGCCCTTCTCTCCAATATGTCCAAACCTTTGATGCCATAGCATGGTCTTTTCTCCAGAGACCACTAGATTTTCTACTCTTTCTTCACAAACCACAGAACTGTTGCACCCATCAATAACAGTGCTATCGTGAAGCTTGTATAGAGTTCCAATCCAAACTCCCTGCATCAATACTAGTGCTCCCCGTACCAGCTTGCACATATCTTTCTTGAACACTTTTTTTAGACTTGCATCATCCATCTTGCTTACAAAAATCAGATTTCTGGCCAATGTAGGAATATGCAGAACACCTGGAAGTATTATGATCCCTCCATCTTGCAAATTCAACTTGAATTTTCCACAACCAATGATTCTAGCCTTCCTACCATCCCCTAAGAAGACATCACCACCATGATATTTCTTGTACTCAAAGAACGACTCTTTATGGGGAGTGAAGTGAAAGGATGCACCTAAGTCAATCAACCAGGCCTCATGATCTACATGTGTACTTGAAGAAGAAGCCAAGTAAACATCCCCAACTCCATCTGAGGTGGTTTTTGCCTCTGTAGAAAGAGCATCATCAAATCCCTTTTCTTTCTCAGGAGCTTTAGATTTATAGTCCCTTTTGAAGTGCCCTTCCTTTCCGCATTTCTAGCACACCTTTACAGGTTTTCCTGGAGGTTTAGATCTCCCACTCAAGGACTTATTTTTGTTTTTGTTCTGGAACCATCCTCTACAGACAAGGCATTACCATTCTAGCCCTCCATATTTTTCAATATCATCTCCTCTGACAACAAGGATGAGACTATTTCAACAAATTGCAAGGCAGTTGTGTTGCTACCTATTGTAACAACCAGACTATCCCATGAATCTGCTATAGAACACAACAAAATTATGCAATTTTCTTCATCTGAAATTTTAATATCAATAGATAATAACTAGCTTACCACAATGTTAAAGTCATTCATATTCTCTATCACCAAGTCTCCATCTTTCATCCTCAAGTTATACAGTTTTTCCATAGGAACATTTTATTAACTAGAGACTTAGATTGGTACAAAGTCCCTAACTTGTCCCACAAAGCCTTTGTTGAATATTCCTATGATACATTCAGTAATACTGAATCTAAGACACACAATCTTATTTTTCTCTTTACCTTCCGATCCAACTTCACTCAATCTTCATCTAACATTGTTGTTGGTTTAGTACCCAGATCTATCACGATCCACTGATATTTATCCACCAGCAGATCCTCCATATTGAGTTTCCACAACTCAAAACTCTGACCATTAATTTTCTTGGTCTTTGTCTTTCCAATACTTGCCATCTCCTTTCTCCACAAGAATTGATCCCATAAATATCTCATTAAACAGGGTCTACCATAGGCCCAAGAAAAACCCCTTATTAACAAAGGCATCCCCTTGAAGCCAAAACTGCTCTGAAACTAGATGTAGGTTTTAACCTTGTACAGAAATTACCTACATACGAATTCTAAAATCAAAAAATAAACAATGGAAAGAGCATAAAACATAAAACATATATACACAGATATTTTCCCCTGGATCCCAAAACCAGGACTACCAGATTGATTTTTCATTAAATTCCTTTCAATGTTACAATACATATATATACATGCTGAAGCATCCATAAACCCCAATCCATTAACCATGGATTAGAACATAATTGTAGTTCCCTTGATCGGATCTACAAAATACCATGGAAAAAAAAACATCGTGCCAAAAACCTTGTGTGAAATCCATGCACAAAAGCATAGGTAAGTCTTCTCACCTAACATAACACAACCCAACAGGTCTTCCCATGTTTCTAGTCTTGACATATGGTTATGTCCTACATTCAGTATCCATGGTTTAAAAATGATCTCAAAGTCATATTTTTGGAATAACAGTAACCATCTACAAATATTTCCTCCTAATACATGCTTATTAACCAAAAACTTTAGTACAAAGTGATCTGTGAACATTTTAAAGTATGTCCCCACCAAATAGTCTATAAACTTTTACAAAGCATATACCATGTCCAATCCTTCCTTTTCTGTAGTGGTGTAATTATTTTCATCTTTATATAAATTTCTACTTGCAAAAGATATAGGATGATCAATCTCTCTTGCACTAAGTTGTGCCAGTACCACTCCCAAATCTATACAAGGGGAATCCACATGGACATGGAATTCCTTATTCCAATTAGGGAACGCTAGTGTAGGTGTAACTACCATTTTTCTTTCAATATGAGGCTCTTCTGAGATTCTTCATTCCACTTAAAAGAAACATCCTTCTTCAACAAATTCTCTATAGGCACAGTGATTTGAGCATACTTCATGATGAAATTAATGTAATACCCAATATGTTCCAACATAGTGTGAAGTTTTCTTATTTTCTTAGGTGGAGGCAAGTTCATGATGATATAAATATTAGTAGGGTCCACCATTAGTCATTTCTTACAGAAAATATGTCCCAACAATATGCGAAAAGGTACATAAAATATGAACTTCTTTAGGTTCAAAGAGATCTAATATTGTCTACATGTGTCAAGCATAAGTCTTAAACATCCAACATGTTTTCTCAACAATCAAATATTGTCCAATCATCAAAATATACCTCTAAAAAATTATGGATGTATTCCTTAAAAGTTGCAACCATCACCCTAGAAAATATAGCAGGGGATTTTTTAATCAAAAAGGCATTACTATGTATTGATATGAGACCCATTCTATAGAAAATGTGGTCTTATTCTGATATTTAGGTGAAATCCTAATCTAATGATAACTTGAGAATCCATTTGTAAATGAGTAATCTTCCTGACCTCCTTCATTGTCTAGCACTTCATCTGTGAAAGGGGTAGGGAAGTGATCATGTAAAGATGCATGATTCCACTTTCTCATATCAACACAGATCCTAATTTCTCCTTGATTATTCTTCTCTTACACCACCATCAGACTCACCCATTTTGATTCTTCTACATGTTCAATAATTCCTGCTACTATCATCTTATCAAGCTCTACCTTCACTTTCCCCTTATACTTTGGTTTCAACCTATAAGGACTTTGTTTAACTGGCTTTGCATCAGGCTTAAGGGGAATCTTCATGACTCCTAGATCTCCTATTATACCTTTCAAATCTGAAAAATTCGTGGGAAATAGTTCTTGATATTCATGAAGTAACTCTGTAATTTTACTAACTATCTCCTCATCCTAGTAGTCTCCTATTCTTGCAAACTTGGGTTACTTCTCTGATCCTATGTTCACCTTCTTGATCTTTAGTGGCTTCATTATATGTGGTATCTCTAGCTCAGGTCTAGTTACTTCAAGGCATCCTTACAACTCTAATATGTTGATGTTGCAAGGATCTTCTTCTTCATCTGTACTGAGGTCATAATACTCCAGTGACTTTTATATTTGCACAGCCCAATCATGTTGGTTCCATGTCAGTGGGGTTACATTCTCAAATATCCTCTTATTAATTGTCTCAAGGGCCAAATTTATGTATGGGAAATCATCCTCAAAGTTGAATGTTAATATGAAGCCATCAACCATGTCTACCCAGTCCACAGTACCATGTCGAAACTCTGTTTCTAGTTACAAGTTCTTAGGGTTTTTCTCTAATGTATGAATGAATCCATGTACCCATTCTTCTTGTGGAATATCCTTCCATGTATTAGTGCATAGCTGGATATTATTTCTAAGATTATTTTCACCATCATATTTTATCTTCATCTCTATATCTATCTATCCAAACCTTATCCCATTAATATTTGACATTCCTACCAACCTCCTATATTATTCTTGTATGCATTCCACCATCTAGCAAGGGTAGCTTTCAGGACTATATATAAGGCTCACAACCTTTGATTTTCTAGAACTTGTTCTTCATAATCATTAAGAAAATTATTAACATCACCTAAGCTATCATAAGAAGATGGGTTACATGCCACAGATATAATCTAGTAATTCTTGCACAACACCTTGTGGATACTTTATCCAGCCTATTCTGCTAGTTCTCCAACTCTTCTTCTGAGTCCGAGGTACAAGAAATTGTTGGAAATAATACTGAGGGGGGGATGGTGAATCAGTATTAGCAAGTCAATACCTTTTTAGTTCCATAATCATATTCATATACACTACTTCAGTTAATGGAACTTGCATGTATATGCAATTGTGTTTAAGACAATGAGCATATATCCAGTAGATCTATGATTTAGTTAATTCATCATATGTTGATTTTTAATTAGTGCATTAGAACCACATAAATAGTAACCAGGTGCAATAAAAATAGAATAGAAAATCACACACATGAACACAACATATAAGGTGGAAACCCAATGTGGGTGAAAACCACATGCTGCAATCATCTCTGCCTTCTTTTAATAATAAGAGAATTCTTTTTACAATTTTTGTACTGGTGCAGTCTTATACTAGTACGCAGGCTTCTACCTGCAGAAGGCTACAACCTTCTCTCGTTCTCAAGCTTCCATTGGAAGGGAGCTCTAACTACCTAGCTCTTGCACTAGATTATATGCTTACTAGTATGTAGTTGGTAGCCTACAGAAGGCTACAACCTTCTCTTTTCTTCCAGGGACAACGTTTCATAATTTTTCAGACTAGATCCATCAACAACATCATTCAATCATCAAATATATCTGCATCAACCAATCTCCTTTTTAACCAACCACAACTAAATCAATCAATCACTTAATAACCCTTGAATCTAATCTTTCAGAGTGCTATAACCAAAAAACGGTAGCGAAAACCAAGCTAGAACCCAAAACACTGCAACAAAAAATAGAAGCAACTAGAACATATTTTATAAGGTGTGCACTACTACCATGTGATGAACCTGCGTGCATATGCATTTTCCTAAAGGTGAACCTGTGTATATATCTGCAAATCAAATTTATGATGTATACGTTGTTTTGATATGCAGAACCAACGTGATTATGCACCTTTTCTAAAGTGAACCTATGTATAGATCTATAAATGATGATTTAAATATTACATAATTCCAGACTTCAATTATACCTAGATCATCACATTTACAGACTACAACATGCGCCAGTTATTCAGATAAATGATCAAGCCACATAAAGAAAATTCACTTCAAGTCATAAGATCTTGATACATCATTATATCTTATCCTTTATCAAGCGCTAAGTTTCATTCTCGGTTCAGATCCAGCTATGCACCATAACCCAATAACCTGTATGCTAGATATTACTCTTCATCAAATATTCAACACTTGAGTGTCCTGGCCTAATGATCTTCTCCTCCTTTTATATTTTTAGGCCTTTCCCAATACCATGGACCAAAACCATTTAGGACCAATACCTTGGACCAAATACCTAGGGTCAATACCTTGGACCAGTACCATGGACCAAATACCTTGGAACAATACCATGGATCAAAATACCATGGACCAAATACTTCAGACCAAAAATTTAGTTTTCCAAGGTATACGTGCCTTTCCTTCTGTGAAAGTGAATTTGTATGTATATGCACCTTGAATATAGTGAGACTGTGTGTACACGCAGCTTGGCTAATGGCAAACTTGTGTATACCTCTCTTTCTTCATTCTATGAAGTCTGATTTGTAACTCTATGTTGTTAACCTATTGTATTGTGATATTTCATCTGAGTGAGTTGCCATCAAGGACAACACCTGTGTCATAATGCCAAGAATCTCCCACTTTGAACTTGATGGCAACCCCAAGTCCGAAGTCACTCTCCCCCTTTGTCATCAAGGGCAAAGGGTCATGCTCCCCCTGAGTACATGCTGAATTCTCTAATATGCTAAAGTGTGCTGATTGAGATCCATGAACGAGTCCATGTTCCTCCTGAATATAAGTGAGGTATGCAACAACATGTTCTAAAAGAGGAACATGACTCTATACATACATCATAAATTCCCTTCCTATCACTAATGACTCATACATACATCCATCTCCCAACCACATGGGGATATACCAATTGTTTATACATGTCAAAACAAGAAACATTACATCATCCATCCCATGCATAGTGGGGTAACAAAATAGGTCGTTTCATGACCTTTACATTAAAAGTTATACATGAAACATATATAACATAGAACAAATTTCTTATACAAGACCATGATAGTCATCAACAACTATCATCAGCAGCATCAATCAATCTGCATCCAAACCAACAACCTGTTGAGCCCCAAAACTACCTCTCTTCCAAGCATTTTCTTAAACCCTTCTCTTCTATTTTCCCATGTCAGTGCATCCTAAGCTATCAAAAGTTGTTACATGTTGATTTCAGGATTGTATTTGAGTGATTTTCAAATTATATCATTGTGTGTGCTATTTGATCTAGGTTTTGTTTATCAACTATGAAATGTAGCCACTTTGCGCAACTAACTAGTAATTCTGTAGCCATTTCCATTGTTTTATAGGTTACAGGTGTGAGTAAGAGGAATGAGACACATGGGAAGCTCAAGAATGTTCCACACATGGATGAGGTCCTATTTACTTAGCTAGATTCGGAAGGAAAGGTCCCAGTCAAAGGGAGGTCAACATAGAGTTCTATGCCAACTAGAACTCTGTTCCTACACATAAAAGAAGCTCGAAGCCATTCCTAAACTCGTGGATCCGTTTTTACCACCTGCATGCCATCCACATAACGCAATCCAATATCCACCTCACATAGATTTATTGCTCATGGCAACCGAGAGGCTGAATCCTTGGATTTTGACCTGTTCACATGTCTATCATTGAAGAAATTCCTCTGAGATATAGTTATTCATTTTCTCTATATATACAAGCATTTGCAACGCAGATAGGATGTTCTTAATATTGTTGTTATAGTGTTATTTTGTTTTTCTGTAACCGAGAGACATATTACTCTGTTTCAAAATACAAAACTCTATTTTTCACATGGCTGTTTGAGCATGTTTTGAAGTAACAATGTGCTAGTCCAAAGCTGTGTAGAGGGCCCCTACATAGCTAAGGTCCTTCTTTTGTTTTTGTATAGTTTTCATGTATATTTTCTCTCATTCAAATTGTGTATTTCTCATGTTTTGCTTATAATTTTAATCATTCTAACCTTGTACATGTCTTTGCAGCTAGGTGCATTTCAGAATAGGTCTTTAAGTCTAGTTATGCTCGAGCTTCTTAGTGTAATTTTTGATCAAGTGGTGTTATTAAGACTTACTCCTCTGCTGAAACTCAGTTTTCAATTTCAGTTGTTTATGCTTTAACTTTGTGAGATTTGTTTACTGTTCAAGATAGTTTAGATGTCAATTCTTTCATGCTATATGATGATATTTCTGGAGCCTTTAGCTTAACCCCGTCTTAGAGTTAATTGGTAAAATATTGTGATTATAGATGAAGTAATTGGCTTTGCTTTCATTAGTGTGCAATTAGATAATTTAGATGTCATTTATTTCATGCCATATGATGATATTTCTGGAGCCTTTAGCTTAACCCCATTTTAGAATTTAATTGGTGAAATGTTGTGATTATGGATGAAATCATTGACTAATCATTAGTTTCCAGTTTCTTTACTTTTTGGTTTAAGTTACAGCAGTTTATTAGATTTCAATTTTTCAACTAGGTTGAACAACAAAGATAGTAATCTCATTTCCAGTACCTTATTTTTAGTTTGGTTTATAGAGCTACATATTCACACTCTCATTCAAGTTCTGATTTTGTAGACAACATGTTTAAGAACTCCTAAGTTCAAGGTTTGGAAGTTATCACAAGAAGAAAGAGGATAAGCCTTGTCTTCAACTCTACATCCACACTTGATCTTTGAAAAGTATTCTTAAAATTTTTCTTTAACAATAGATTAGGATTTCAATTGCATTAAACCAGTTTAGGATACCAACAGAACAAAACCCCAAAACAAGATAAAACTAAAAATAGTAAGGTAAGAAAAGTGTTGTCTAGCACATACAGTGCACTACACTTCATCAGTTTACGACTCTCGGATTGATAACTTATGTAGCAATTTAGGACATACTAAATTGACTAAACACAACCATGTTCTCCCCCTGAACCTGTTCCACCTGAATAAAAAACAATTGTGTGAATCTCTACCAAGATCTTCTAAGATAATGCCAACAATGCATTATTAGAAGCATATGCTTCCCCTGAACCTGTGCCAGATGATCATTGTTAGATTTGATCATTTCATATAATAGAAGAGTTATCAACAAATTATGAGAACCAACATATTTCCACATGTCATCCACAGACTGTAACCATCATCAAGTAGAGCAGATAGTTCACTGAACCATATCAGACCCCTTACTTCTTGAGTCTGGCCCATTTCTTTTCCTCAAACCAACATATACATGACTGTATCCATAGATACTAGCGTATGTACGTGACTACGCTTCATGAAACTCGCATATACCAACGTTTCCTAAAATAGATAGGATTTAACAGTAGGATGATGCAACAACTACTCCTAGCTTCTGCCTGAGATATTCAAATGTCTCTCTGGGCAGTGGTTTGGTGAATATATCAGCAACCTATTCTTTGGAGGGAACATACTCCAATTTGACCTTTTGTTCAAGCACTTGTTCTTGTACAAAATGATATTTGATGGGTATGTTCTTGGTCTTGGAATGCATGATTGGATTCTTTGAAATACTGATGGCACTTGTATTATCACATACAATGGAGATGGGTAGAGTACAGGTGATCTGAATGTCTTGCAATGTTTGCATCATCTAAAGTAGTTGTGTGTAGCAAGATGCAGCAACCATGTATTCTGCTTCAGCTGTAGATAATGCAATTGAACTTTATCTCTTGTTGAACCAAGACACTAACCTTGAACCCATATAAAATGCACCACCACTAGTGCTTTTTCTGTCATCAACACTTCCATTCCAATATGCATCTGTATATGCATGAATTGTAAGATATGTATCTCTAGGATAACACAAGCCAAAGTTATGTGTTCCTTGAAGATATTTAAAGATCCTTTTGACTACCTAATGGTGTGATTCCTTTGGATTTGCTTGGAATCTTCCAACTATTCCTACTGCATGCATGATGTCTGATCGGGTACCTGTTAGATAAAGCAAACTGCCAATCATGGATCTATAAGTTGGTTGATTTACCGCTGTTGATTCATCATTTGAGCTGAGATTGAATCTTGTTACCATTGGGGTACATACTGGTTTAGAATCTTCCATGCCGTATTTTTTCAAGATCTATTTGAGATATTTGGTTTGTGATAGAAAAATACCATATTTATTTTGTTGAACTTGTAGACCAAGAAAATATGTAAGCTCACCAAGCAAAGACATTTCAAATTCTTGTTGCATTACTGAAGTAAAATTCCAACTCATGGCTTCATTGCTCCAAAAAGTGATATCATCAACATAAACAACAAGTATTAGCAATTTATTATTGTCAATCTTTATATATAGATTGCTATCAACTGATCCCTTTGAAGAACCTTGTTGATGGAGATATTTGTCAAGTCGATAATACCAGGCCCTTGGAGCTTGTTTTAGAACATAGAGAACCTTTCTGAGTCCAAATACAAGTTTTGCATCATTTCCAAGAATGAATCCATCTTGTTGCTAAATATAGATTTCTTCTTCTAAGTCTCCATTAAGAAAGGCATATTTTACATCCATTTGATATGCTTTGAATTTCTGAAAACTAGAAAGAGTAAGAAACATTCTTATGGCTTCAAGTCTAGCAACAGGTGCAAAAGTTTCTTCAAAATCTATACCTTCTTGTTGAGCATATCCTTTACAAACAAATTTGGCCTTGTTTCTAATAACTTCTCCATTTTCATTCAACTTGTTTTGGAATATCCATTTAGTTCCTATGATATTCTTATCATGAGGTCTATGAACTAATTCCCAAGTATTATTCTTTTCAATTTGTTCAAGTTCTTCATTCATGGCCTTGACCCAACATTCATCCTTGCATGCTTCATTTACATTTTGAGGTTCGGTGGAAGATAGTAACGCTATATAGCTTGAAGCTTCTATAATAGTTCTTCTTGTCTACACACCTACCTCTTTCTATCCCAAAATTTGAGTTTCTGGATGATTTTTCTAAACATACCTACACATTGTCTTTTCTTCTACTATTATCTCTTCTTCTAGTTCTTTATTGGTTTCTTCTTCAGAATTAGTGTGATTTGATGTGGGAGGATAATCGTCATATTCTTCATAATCTTTGGTTTTTATCTATTTTGGATTTTTGCATGCTTCATCAACCACTACATCAATAATTTCAATAATTTTCCCAAGTCTTTTATTATAACATTTATATCCTTTACTTTGGGAAGAGTAACCAAGAAGAATACCTTCATCTGCTCTGGGTTCAAACTTACCAAGTTTTTCATCTGTCCTTTCGATGTAACATTTGCTTCCAAAAACTTTGAAGTATTTTACAGTAGGAGTCTTACCACACCAAAGTTCATGTGGAGGTTGAGTGTTGCTTACCCAAACATTTGCTTGGTTGAGAATAGTGACGACAGTGAATGTAGCTTCACCCCAAAAGGTTGCAGGAGTTCCAGACTCATCTAGCATAGCTTGAGCCATTTGTTGAACAATTTTGTTCATTCTTTCTACCACTCCATTTTGTTGAGGTGTTCTTATAGTGGAGAACTGCCTTTTTATTCCATGTTGTTCACAAAAGTCAAAGAATTCATCTGAGGTAAATTCCCCTCGATTAGATCTGAGGCATTTGATTTTGCAATCTGATTCATTTTCAATGAAATATTTGAAGGCTTTGAACTTTTCAAATTCTTCATATTTATGCTTTAGAAGACCTATCCAACACATTTTGGAAAAATCATCAATGAACAATATAAAGTATTCTTCTCGACGAGGCAACTTTTTCCTTCATGGTCCACATAAATCAGTATGAACAAGTTCAAGAGGCTTACTAGTTGATCCTTCCTGTTCAAGGAAGTGCGATCTGGTTTGCTTGTTGAATTGACATGATTTTCATATAGTATTTTCAGGAACGCTGAAATCATAAAGCTCACGAACAACCTGGAACCTGCATGCTTTTATTATTTGAGAAAAACTTAGATGCCCCAATCTTCAGTGCCATAGCCAATGTTCATCATTTTTTCTTAGATATCACTATTGTTGTCCTCCTTTTAGTATGTATATGTTGTTTGGAGTTCTTGTACCATTAAACATGATTTCTCCTACATCAAGCTCACGAACAACACATCCATTTGATCAAAACACTACTTCATTTCCTTGATCAAACATTTGACTCACACTCAATAGGTTATGCTTTAGGCCATCAACATACATAAAATTCCCATCTTTAACTTTTTATTTCAAGAAAATAGAGCCTTTACCTTTTATGACAGCAGGAGTGTCTTTTCCAAATGAGACACTCTTCTCATTTTCTAAGGCATTATATGAGTGTAGCTTTTCTCTGTCACCTGTCATGTGTTTTGAGCATCCACTATCGATGTACCACTAGTTTTCTTATCCTTCTACATACAAGGCTATACCACATCTTTCTATTTGTGGTTCTTCCTTTCTCCATCTTTTGGGATTTAGTGGATTTTGCTCCTTTTGACATATTTACCAAACTTTTCTCCTGTATTCAGATTCTTCATGGCCAAAGTTGCCACAGATTGAGCATTCTATTTCATTTTCAAGTAGAGAAAAGTTATTATAGAAAATTTTCTTGATCCCTGTCACATTCCTTTTATTTTGTGCTTCTCTAGTCATGATGGTTTTGTGAGCAACACATTGAACATCTTTGTATCCAAAATTATGACATGAGAAACATTGACCATTAAAGAAGTTCCTGCGATTATTGAATCTATTGACTTGGTGATTGTAGTTTCTATTGATATTCAACTTTGAAGCAATATGATTTACCTGAGGTTAAGTGTGGCTCCTATTTATCCTTGAAATAAATTGGCCCTGTTTTACCTGGCGGTCTGCTTTATGCCTTTGCTGATGATTGTCAAACTGTTCACTTCTCTTTGCTACATCAAGATAGATCTTAGTGGAGGTTGACGACTTCTATGCTTGAGACGCTTCTTCATTATATCCAAGACCTGTATTTATCAGAGGAGAACGCTGTATTTTGATAATTTCATTTAATGTTTCAGATCCTTTAGCAAATCTAAGATTGAGAGCTCTTGTTTTCTCAAGATCCTTTCTTAGACCCACAATTTCACATTCTAGTTTTTCATTGTGTTTTTCTCTTTCAACAAGTTGGTATGTCAAGGTATCTATATTCATATTATTTTCTTCTAAACTGACTTTGAGTTTAGAGATTTCTTCATAAAGGTCATCTTCATCTAAAGCATCCAAAAGGTCATCATCTTCATAAGCCATCAGAAGTTTGTAGTCATTACTTTTTTCATCTTCATCACTATTTGATAAACCATCGCTATCTTCATGAGTATAGTAGCTCTTTTTTACTTACACTTTGTTTTCTATTCCAATTTTCAGATTCCTTACCTTTATCAAATTTATCTTTATGAGGACATTTGGCAGCATAATGACCGACTCTTCCACAAACAAAACATTTGAAAGGTTTTTTACCTCTGAATCTTCCGGAACCCCGTTGAAGGTTCCTAACAAAGTTTTCTTCTTCCTCTCCTTCTGAAATATGTCTTGATTCATTGAGTTCTTCTTTTCCTTTTGCTGAAGCTTTAAATGTGGCTTCTATCATATCTGAAGGACCTCCTTTTCTCATCTCGAAGGTAGTTAAGATTCCGTGCAGTTGTGTCATAGTAATAGTATGTAGATCCTGCTTTTCTTCTATGGCAGATACTTTTGATTAAAACTTAGCAGACAAGGATCTTAAAACTTTTTCAACTAAAGTAACTTCCCTTATCTCTTCACCCATATTCTTCATGCAATTAACAATCTTATCTATATGTAAGAAGTAACTAGCTATACTTCCATCACTATGCATCTTGAGAGTTTCATATTGAACTCTGAGAGTTTGCATCTTAGCACATTTTACTTGAGAATATCCTTCGTAGCTTAGAATGATTTTGTCCCATATTACTTTGGCGGATTTTAGCTACATAACTTTGACAAACTCTGATTGTGAAAGACTTCCCAACAATGTATTGACAGCTTTGGCATGGTTTCATATTTCGTTTACCTGTCATATCTATAGGAATTGTTGATGGAAATGTATATCCTCCTTCCACGATTTCCCAGACATCTATTCCAAGAGATTGAAGATAGGTTGTGGTTCTTACCTTCCAATAAATGAAGTTTCTTCCATCAATGATTGGCAGTCTGATGGATCCCTCTCTTTCTTGACTACTCATGATGATGGATCTTCCTTCAAGTGATCCAGCTTCCTCTGAAGGACCTGCTCTAATAACAATTGTTGGAAATAATACTGAGAGGGGGGTGAATCAGTATTAGCATGTCAATACCTTTTCATTTCCATAATCAGATTCATATACACTACTTTAGTTAACGGAACATGCATGTATACGCAACTGTGTTTAAGGAAACTAGCGTATATCCAACACACTTATGATTCAGTAAATTCATCATATGTTGATCTTTATTCAGTGCATCAGAACCATATAAATAGTAACCAAGTGTAGTAAAAACAGAATAGACAATCACACACATGAACAAAAGATATGGGTGAAAACCACCTACTACAATCGTCTTTGTATTCTTTTAATATTAAGAGAATTCTTTTTACAATTTTTGTACTAGTGCAGTCTTATACCAGTATGCAGGCTTCTACCTGTAGAAGGCTACAACCTTCTCTCATTATCCAGCTTCTATTGGAAGGGAGTTACAACCCCCTAGCACTTGTACTAGCTGATATGCTTACTAATACATAGGTGCCAGCCTATAGAAGGCTACAACTTTTTCTCTTTTCTTCCAGGGACCATGTTTCATAATTTTTCATACTAGATCCATCAACAACATCATTCAATCATCAAATATATCTGCTTTAACCAATATCCCTTTTAATCAACCACAATTGAATCAATCAATCACTTAAAAACCCTTCAATATGATCTTTCAAAGTGCTGTAACCAGAAAATAGTAACCAAAACCCAAGCTAGAACCCAGAACCTAGAACACTACAACAACAAACAGAAGTAGCTATAACATATTTTATAAGGTATACGTTACTAACATGTGACGAACCTATGTGCATACACGTTTTACTCAAGGCGAACCTGCATGCAGATTTGTAAATCAACTTTATGATGTATACATTGTTTTGATATGCAGAACCAGCGTGTGTACATGCCTTCTGTAAGGTGAACCTGTGTATAGATTTGTAAATGATGATTTAAATATTACAACAATTCCAAACTTTAGACATACCCAGATCATCACATTTATAGACTACAACATGCGCCAGTTATTTAGATAAATGATCAAACCACATAAAGATAATTCACTTCAAGCCTTAAGATCTTGATACATCATTAGATCTTATCCTTTATCAAGTGCTAAGGTTCATCCTTGGTTCAGATCCATCTATGCACCATCACCCATTAACCTATATGCTAGATCTTACTCTTCATCAGATATTCAATACTTGAGTGTCTTGGCCTAATGATCTTCTCCTCCTTTTATAGTTTTAGGCCTTTCCCAATACGATGGACCAAAACCATCTAGGACGAATACCTTGGACCAATACCATGGATCAAAATACCATGGACCAAATACTTCAGAACAAAAATTTAGTTTTCCAAGGTATAGGCGCCTTTCCTTCTGTGAAAGTGTGTGTGTACATATATGCACCTTGAATACAGTGAGACTGTGTGTACACATGGCTTGGCCAATGGTGAACCTATCTATACCTCCCTTTCTTCATTCTGTGAACTCTGATCTATAACTCTGTGTTGTTAACCTCCTGTACTATGATATGTCATCTATGTGAGTTGTCATCAA
The DNA here is from genome assembly GCA_000404065.3 of Pinus taeda. Taxonomy (NCBI): domain Eukaryota; kingdom Viridiplantae; phylum Streptophyta; class Pinopsida; order Pinales; family Pinaceae; genus Pinus; species Pinus taeda. The sequence continues at coordinate 361,970 of APFE031623344.1, forward strand.
GGACAAAACCCGTGTCATAATGCCAACAAAAATATCATGCTCCCTACTCAACTTTCCTTCTACAGTAGGGTTGACACAATCTTGTTCCTTCGATGTCATTTGATAGATATTTTCTATGTCATTTGTACAATATTCTTCTTTAATTGGTTACATATATCTTACTCCTTTTGATGGATCTATTGGAACAATTACTCTCATATTGTTTCCTTGAAATATCATTTGTCTCTTCTACAAATTAATTATGGCCATATTGTCAAATTCCCAGTCAATTCCAATCAATGTAGGATAAGGTTTAATGTCATCAACGATCGCTATTACTTCAAAATCAGAAGTAGTGTGTGTTATACTGGAATAGTGTCCACACGGATGCTGCTATTCCCACTAAGATGGGTGGCTATCTTATAAACAAACAATGAAAGTCTACTATTGATTCTTTTTATGAAAATAGATGAGAGGAGAACCAAGAGGGCCAACCTGAGTCTTGCGCTCGATTTCCTCTCCTTCTTGATAGAGTTTTGCCACTTGCTATTTGTCTGCTCAACCTCAAAAGGACCTGTAGAATCACAGCAACATACTACTATGGAAGAAACAAGGATCTAAGTTCATAAATAATGCAGGATCAGATGTGCATTAACCATATGCACGCATATATAAAAAGTATACAAGAATATGGAAGGAAACAAGAATAGATTTATTTAGATGAAAAGTAGCAAGAAGATTACAACCATGTGCTCTGACCCAACATCATCCTCCAACTAAGAAGCCCTTCTTCACCTCAAGCAAAGCTAGATCACCCAACACTATGAATGTACCGTAGAATACCAACAACACTTCTCTGTAAGTTACAAAATTACAGCCTCTGGATCTCTGTGATGAGGGATCCATCTATAGATGATTACATAGAGGTGAGTCATCTTTTGGGATCTTGATTAGTGTCTTCTTTCTGATAGTTCCTGCTTCCACTTGGAGAATGATGATCTCTTACTCATACCTGGTCGAAAATGGAGTGGCAAGTGTCATATGGGAAGCTTCTAGAAGATTCCATGATCTTCCACCTCGCATTTTTGTCCCTGCCATTTGTCCATTCCCGACCATCGCACCCTACAAAGGGAAAAAATAGTATGCATCGCACCCTATACATTGGGAAGGTGATATGCATCACACCCTCTGCATTGAGCTTTCAGTATGGTCCAATTTTGACCATTTATGAGTAGTTTTCAGTGGAGAACTTCTCGGAGATGATGTAATCAGTTGACCTTGTTCCTTTATGCAATGAAGCAACACTTTTAGGGACTTAGGAGCCCTCAGTTTATGGACATTTATGATTGGGGTTGAAGTGCCCAAAAATGTCTATAACAGTGGCCCCCTAAAGCATGAGGTCGTTAATCTTTTTTTATGTCGGGTGAAATTCTTTACTATGAGGATCCGATGTTTTTCCGAGCTGGGAGGCGACCTGTAATAAGATACAATACAATACATTATTTTGACAACATTTTTCATGATCTAGCTGAGGCGGGCATTCCCATGCTCAGCTTTATAAATTCATTTTTCATGTACATAGGACAGACGATTGTCTGTGTGACAGACTGATGAAATGGACACATCATCCTTTGGTTTGGATGATCATCTGTTCGACAATGATGTACACTGGATGTTTTTATATTCCTAAATATATCGCGGCCCGGATGGATGAAATTAGATTCGGTGTCTTCAAAACTCATCCAATCTTCACTTGGAGTACAAGTCGATCCATGTGAAAAATGTTTTGGAGTCGAACATGGAAAGACATCGCCTGATTACCAGCCAATGATGTAAGTTGTTAACAGGCGTGAGAGGAATCACCAATAATGACAATGACCCCCAAGGTACTACAGTACAATTCACGTGGTGTGAAAAGGTACTTGGCGTCGAACACCACGTAAAATATCTTGGTCAAAGGCCGTTGATGTAAACCTGTCGCTAAAAGCGAGAAACTTGCCATTAAGGCATGCAAGCTTCAAAATACTGAAAGGGTTGTTCCTAAGTCAACTTCTTGGATAATGAGCTGATTTTGAAAAGAAGTGACCTGTCGCAAGAGGGCCTTAATGAATCCCACATCAATGACATGGAACGAAGCAAATGATTTTGGAGGTGAAAACAAACTAACAATACAGGGTTCAGGGTGGCAGTCATGAAGGAATGAAGCATGAATGTATTGCAGTGGGTGGACACACGTGAATTGTCTGAATGACTTCTCTTGAACATATCGGCGACACTGATGACGGATTGGTAGCGTTAACCCAAAAGATGGATGGCGTGATGGACCAATGGTGAATACCAGTGAACGGAACAACCCAACCCGACATGGATGCGGAAGGAAAGTGTCATGTTCAAGAGCGACTTGCTACCAATAAAGTTTCTTCCTATTTTCTTCCGAATTTTCCCCAGTCATTGCTGACCAGTACCTCTTTATTTTTGTCAAGCTTGAGGAGGATAACATATGCTTGTTCTATAATCCACCCTTCGGGCGAACCTATCGCTATATTTCAGCGAGTCTAGCGATAGTGAAACTCGTTCTCGTCCTGTTGGATGAGATTGTTGCTATTGGGTTTTAACGAGTTTAACGACAAAGATAACTCGGTCTCTTTCAATTTTAGAGAGTCTAAAAGAAACGAAAAGAAGACTCCGAAGATTCTTTTTCATTGTATAATCCCTTAAGTTCGAAAAAGAGTAAAATAATACAAAAGGGATGAATTTTCGATAGTTTTAACGAGTCGAACAAGACAAGCGCTTGATATTTTTGTGTAATAATCCCTCAGGTCCAAAAATATTAAAATATAGAGGAGGGATAGCACTTCCTATGCCCTTTAATGAGCCGAAGAGGCCAATCGCTCAAAAATTATTTCATATTTTATGAGTCAGGTGAAAAGAGCTTAAAGAAGACTCGTTTTCGAGGAACGAGTGATGGTTTCCGGTAGCAGCTGATTCCAGGTAATATTTGGAATTTTCCAATCATGATAGTGTTACAATGATGGCCAGCAAAATCACTCTTCACAGATGTTCCTCGAAGGGGTAAACAATCATATGGGGGTGAATGATCGGCTAAAAACAGAGTGGAGGTGATGGTGAGAACATGACAAAGGCTCAAAAGCTGGCGATAAGGCATTCACAATGGTTATTTACCTGTTCATTTTTTAATGAGCTTAAACGTGGGGAGAAACACTTGCTCATGACTTATGTTTATTTTTTAACGAGCTTGAACTATGCGCTAAAACTGCTCGTGGAGAGTTTATTTTTTAACGAGCTTGAACTCTTGTGACAACATTTCTCACTAGTCGTATGATAAGAATGTCTCATTCAAGATGCCATTTTTTATAGAGATTGCACCTTTTGAAGCTTTTCCCCAGATCCTTTCTTTATGTGAGCTAGGAAACGACTAGCCTTACGGGTTTAAAGGGTTAGAAGTCCTAAAATTTTTAAGAAATAAATAGTCGCTCTTCACTTGCATGCGAAAAGGTTTGCATGGCCCCAAGTATAGCGAAACATTTCCAAGTTACCAAGAAAAATGCTTCCTCGGCAATTTCTATCGAAATAGACAAAGGGGAGTGGCATAGAGATACTCCACTCACATAACTTTAATAAAGGTACCTTATTCCAGCCTGTTCCCATTTTCCTGTGAGGACGGGTTCACCAGACTAGTCATATATTCTTCGTGGAAATCTACTCTATACCTAATGTTTTTCTACCGAATCAGACCAGGGTGCATGCCCCCTGGGTTTCAGTCACACCTTCCTGAATCACTTGCGCTCATCAGGTGGACGGACTGGAGAGCAATGAGACATTTCTTGTGTGAAAAGACCATTTAGGGACGGCATTTGACTATTTGCGATGTATGATCTAGGGAATGACATTTGGTCCACAAGCTTGACCATTTTGCCTTCATGCGGAAAACACATTACTCTAAAGAGTGAGGAGACGATGGCTCCCATGCAATAAATATAGTCGCATCCAAGGAGTAGATTATAATCTAAAGGTCCTTGAACTACCATAACGTTCTTGTGAACAGTTTTCCTTCTCAAAGTAATGGGAACATTTGGAAGGATCCCTAAAGGTCAACTGGTTCCTTTGTCGAAGCCTATTAGATTTCTCATTTCAGGCAAAAGCGATGGCGAACTAAGCACTTTCCAAGTAGTTGAGGAAAGGATACTCATAGAAGCCCCTTCATCAATCATTGCACCAACCATGACCATTCTGTAAGCTTGTACAATGATTTTGAATGGTACACTGGCTGGTAAACAAGGTCTGCCTAGTAGATTCCAGTCGAAGGAAACAACTAGGTTGCTTGGTTGTAGGACTGAATAGACGGCCAGATATGACTCTGATGAACTTCCTTCCTACAGTAAAGGAACGGGATGACTACCCCCAAGTTCATTGGAGTCGGTGTTGATGAAAATAATTTGAACGGTGTCGTTCTCTTTCTCTTCAGTGATGGTATCGTTCGAAGATGAACACTCTGAAGGCAATACTGGGTCAACTGTCGTATCAACCCTTTGAATTTCATCTGGTATGGATTCTGAGGTTTCATTTTCAACGATAGGTGCTTCGGCTAACCACAAGGACGGGCCTGCCGGATTTTCAAACGGTGGAGTGCTTGGAAAGAGTTTTTGATATCCAAAAGGAAGTTGTAGCGGTGAAACCAGACGATTATCTAAAACGCTTTTAGCATCTTCAAGGAAGGGACAATGGTGGATGGTGTGATCACCTTCACACAAATTACAATGAAGTTTAGGATTCCTTCTTTGTCCATGTGCTTCACTTTCACTGGTTGACAGTGAGCATTCAACATGATCGCCAGAGGTTGATGCTACCGGATTGTGAAAATGAGGAGACGAGTCCCTTAAGATCCGAGGGATGCAGGGATAATCTCAGTGATAGTGGTCTCCATTGCAAATGACACAAGGAGATTTAGGTTTTGACTGTGCGGTGTGCGGATTTTTGCTAGATGATATTTGGTTGCTCCCTTTCGATTTTGGTTCCTTTTTCTTCTTTTCCTTTTTCTCTTTCTTCCTCTTCTTCTTCTTAGTTACTTGACTTTTAGCTTTATCTACTTTATCAAGTGAAGAGGAAAGAGGAGAAGGAGAATTAGATGAAGTAGAAGGTTGGGAGGCAACTCTAGTGTCATCTAGTTGCTGGTTAGACTGTTCAGGAATTATGGGATTCTGAACGACAGAGGTAGAGAAGAGCCAGACCGACAAACCAATTGTCAATCTTAGAAGTGAAAAAGTGGCCATATGGAGTGGACCAACATCTCCCCAAGATAGGAAGGGACTAGGATTTCCTTCACGGGAAATCCTCGGTTGGTAGACTCCATTTTCTCAACCTGAAGATCAACGGGGGAATTTGTGACGTTATTTCGATTAAAATAAATTTTTATACGCTTGGACACAACTTGTTTTTTCAATTTTAAAGAGTCGAGAAAAAATAGAAGATGACTCTAGTCGCCTTCAATTTTTATTGAGATTGAAGTGACAAGCGCTCAGAGGACCTTTTGCTTTAAGGAGTCTGAAAAGGAGCAAAATGGACTTCTCTGGAGATCTTGGCAGAGAGGATTACCAAACCAATCGTAAAACTGTAGAATACTTTTTACAGTACGGCAGTCAGTCTTCCCGAATGTTGTGTTCGGTGCATTACGATCGATAGGGCAGTAGACACGGCTTCCTAAGGATAGAGGATGCAGCCTATTGTGGTCTCCCAATATATATGCGACGGTATGTGGGAGCACAAGTCCATACTGGCACTTGCCGTCTCAGAGTGGAGGAATCACGCAACGAGAACTGAAAGCAACAGTTACCAGGCTTTACGACACCTGAATACGTCTCTAACCTAGACCTCTAGATGTTGTGCGTTAAGTTCCAAAGCATTGTTGGATTCATTGGATTTATTTTAAGTTGATCTTGCTTAACAGTTTGCCTTTTAGGTTCACCACGTGATGTATTTATAATTCCTAAATGCAGTCTAAGATGATAAACAGACGTTTTATCTTCTTTCAACAATGAAAATACTAGCTACTAAAGGGAAGAAAGTCAAGCATCTTTACTTCACAGAGCATAGAGCACATGCTAAAATGCACAGTCCTAAATCAAGCCAAGCATTCAAAATGCAAATGCACATGCATGTATTTGTTTTTCAGCTCTCTTAATGTGTAAATGACGCTAAGAAAGCTATGTGAAAAACTGAATTACTTTTAAAGTGACTGTACTCAACAAGATTCTTTTTCAAAACGAAGTGAAAGCAAGAGAGACACTTTACGATTTTGAAATGGAATTGCTTTTCGACACTTTAAAATTAGTAATTCAAATCTTATGCAATAGTAACTGTATAATCAACTATCTAAAACAATGGAATTGCTTTCTAAAACTAAAATCAACAACTACGATACTTTCAGATCTAGAGACGATAGTTCGACTATGCTACTTTTTGCAAAAGAGAACTAAAACGACGCATAGTACATAAAAAAATGTTTAAAGCTCTTTGCACTAAGGAGGCGGAATAATGCAAGAGAAGGGGGTATTCACAGAAGTACACTGATTATAGACAGCAAAAACTCTTGAATAAGACTGAAAACAGTGAGAAAAATCCACAGTCGGAGGGTAAAATCAATCCTCCCTGACCGTCGCACCTGTTACACAGTGAACTCAGTATGTAGCGCACCTACTCCATTTGGGAAGTGCGATGCATACAGGCTGCCTTGAAGGCAGGGTGCGATGGTTATAGTGCGAGACTTTGAATGAGATTTCACTCATAGTTTGCAATCTAGTTCAGTTGTTTTAGGTCGAATAAGTGAAAATCAGTGTATGTAAAACACAGGGTGATCTAAGAGGTTATTAGGGCCACCACTTAGGGCAATTAGATTGCTTGCATATCTATTGTTTAATTCATAAACAAAACATGGAGATTGACTGAAGCAACATAGATCTACTTTGCATTTGTATGACAAATGTAGTTTGAAGGCTAGTTGGCTTGACTTTAGCCTCCATCTGTATGTTTATAAAATAAACAAGGATAGATAGGCTAACAAGTATACTAATTGCTCCCCAGCGGAGTCGCCATTTTGTTATACGGGAATAGTGTCCACATAGATGCTGTTATTCCCACTAAGATGGGTGGCCATATTAGAAGCAAAAAATCAAAGTCTACTATTGATTCTTTATATGAAAATAGATGAGAGGAGAACAAAGAGGGCCAACCTGAGTCTTGCGTTCGATTTCCTCTCCTTCTTGATAGAGTTTTTCCACTTTATCTTTGTCTACTAAGCTTCAAAAGGACCTATAGAATCACAGAAACATACTACTATGCAAGAAATAAGGATCTAAGTTCATAAATAATGCAGGATCCAATGTGCATTAACCATATACAAGCATATATAAACAAGTATACAAGAATATGGAAGGAAACAAGAATAGCTTTATTTAGATGAAAAGTAGCAAGAAGATTACAACCATGTGCTCTGACCCAGCATCATCCTCCAGCTAAGAAGCCCTTCTTCACCTCAAGTAAAGCTAGATCACCCAACACTGTGAATGTACACCAGAATACCAACAACACTTCTCTATAAGATACAAAATTCCAGCCTCTGGATCTCTGTGATGAGGATCCATATATAGATGATTACAGAGAGGTGAGTCATCTTTTGGGATCTTGATTAGTGTCTTCTCTCTGATAGTTCCTGCTTCCACTTGGAGAATGATGATCTCTTACTCATCCCTGGTCGAAAATGGAGTGGCAAGTGTAAGAGGGGAAGCTTCTAGAAGATTCCATGATCTTCCACCTCGCATTTTTGTCCCTGTCATTGGTCCATTCCCGACCATCACACCCTACAAAGGGACAAAATAGTATGCATCGCACCCTGTACATTGTGAAGGTGATATGCATTGCATCCTCTACATTGAGCTTTCAGTATGGTCCAGTTTTGACCATTTATGAGCAGTTTTCAGTGGAGAACTTCTGGGAGATGATGTAATCAGTTGACCTTGTTCCTTTAGGTGGTGAAGCAACCCTTTTAGGTACTTAAGAGCCCCCTCAGGTTATGGACATTTGTGATTGGGGTTGAAGTGCCCAAAAATGTCTATAACAATCAATCAGCAAGTTGTTGGGTATATTTTTTGAAGGCCAAAAGGGAAGCCTTCAATATATTCAAGAAGTTCAAAGCCCTCATAGAAACTGAGCAAGGGTGTAAGATGAAATGTTTACTTGATCATGGTGGGGAATTATGCTCAAAATGTTTTGAGAGTTTTTTTGATATGAAGGGTATCACGAGGCAGCATACTACCAAATACACACCCCAACAGAATGGAACAACTCAAGGGAAGAATCATAGTGTGGTTGAAATGGAAAGGCACGTGTTACAAACTAAGGAATTGAGAGATTCTTATTGGGGATATGTAGTTTTCTACAACAATGTACATCGTCAACAATAGCCCCACTAGTGCACTCCAAAACACGACTCCTAATGAAGCTTGGTATCTAAAAAGGCCTAATTTTAATCATTTCAAAGTTTTTGGTTGGATGGATTATGTATATGTACCCTATCAAAATAGAAAAAAGTTAGATGCAAATAGTGAGTTATGTATTTTTTTTGGGTATAGTGAGACAAGCAATGCTTATAGATTGTATAATCCTCTCACTAACAAGCTAATTGTCTCAAGAGATGTATCTTTTTATGAAGGGGGAGTTTATGGTCATCAAAAAGGCCATGTTAAGGAGACAAAGTCTATTTTGAATGATGATATACTTGTTGATATTGATCACGAGAAACCAACTAATGCTCCTGTATTTAGTTGTTTAACTCCACCAAGGATCCCTTCATGAATTTCTTCAATATCAAGTTCAAGTCGAACTTCTTCTCCAAGTTCTAGAAGGAAGCTAATAAGATTGAGTGATATCTATGACACGAGTTCAAATCAAGCACAGGAAGAAATCCCAATAAGTGAGATAGTAAATTTTGCTTTATTAGCCAACGTTGATTTTGAACCAACATGTTTTGAATATGCATGTAATAATGAGGTTTGGGTGCAAGCCATGCAAGAATATATGGATTCCATTCACAGGAATGACACTTGGGAGTTGACAAAACTTCCACATGATAAGACAATGAGTCACACGAAATGGGTTTACAAGACAAAGTTTAACAACAATGGGAGTGTTGAAAGAGAGAGGGCAAGATTACTTGCTAAGTGATTCACACATAAGTGTGGAATTGATTATGAAGAGACATTTGTACAATTAGCAAGACAAGAGACAATTAGAAAGTTGATTTTGTTAGTAGCTTAGAAAAAGTGGAGCATACATCATATGGAATCATGCCTTCTTGAATGGGTACTTAGAAGAGGAAGTATATGTGGTGCAGTGACAACGTTTTGAAGTGGAAGGAAAAGAGAATAATGTCAACGACTTGAAGAAGGCTATGTATAGTCTCAAGCAAGCAACAAGAGCATGTTATGCTAGTATTGATGGATACTTTCACGAAAATGGCTTACAGAGAGTAAGAGTGATCTTAGCCTTTACTACAAACAATAAGGTATTGATATTCTAAACATAATTTTGCATGTTGATGATGTATTGTATATGGGTAATCGTTCTAAGATGAATGATAAATTCAAAGTTGCTATGATGAATGAATTTTACATGAAATATCTAGGCCTCATGAAATAGTTTCTAGGAATGGAATTTTATCAAAGTAAGGATGAGATTTTCATTTGTGAGCAAACTTCATGCATGCGATATGATAAACAAATTGGATATGATTTATTGTAATCCATCCCCTACTCCAAGGCTTATGGAGTTGGGTTATCTATAGATGATGATGCTGATTTAGTTGATGAGATGACTTACATAAGTATTATTGGGAGCTTGATATTTCTAACCGACACAAGAACTAATATTACATATTGACTTTCACTTGTTTCAAGTTATATGACAAATCCATCTCAGATACATATGAAGGAATCCAAGAGGATTTTAAGTAATGTGAAGGGCACTCTAAATTTTGGTATTCATTACTATTCTAAAAGTTCAATCTTATTGGATTTAGTTATTCAGATTCGAGAGGTAGTATTGATGACCATAAGTCCACATCTGGAAATTGTTTCTCTTTTGGTTTTGGTTTGATTACCTAGAGCTCAGGAAAACAAAGCATTGTTGCCCTCTCATCCACATAAGGTGAGTATGTTGCAATTACCTCAACATGTACAAAATCTCTTTGGCTCAGAATTTTTTTGGAAGATATTGGAGAAAAGAAAATTCAACCTACAGGGATTTATTGTGATAATGTAAGTGGAATCAAGTTATAAAAGAACCTGGTTCATCACAATAGGAAAAAGAATTTTGACATGAGATATCACTTGATTCAAGATTTGGTGGAGATGAAGGATATTGAATTGGAGCACATAAATACTGAGGATAACCTAGAGGATATATTCACCAAAGGAGCTACAAAAGCTAGGTTTTTGGCACTACGAGATAAGATAGTAAACGCTCATTAAGCATTAATGGGGATATTTCATGATAATGCTTGATAATGTCATGTAATTTTGGACAAATAAGTTCGCAAATTTTGTGTTCTCTCTGCAAAATGAGGGTAGCATATTATTAGGGTGGTTAAGGCATTAAGTGTGTTTTATTTGTTCATTGTTTTTTTTATATGTCTTTTTCTTCATAATTATCTTTGGTTTAGGAGCTTGCTTAAAGAAGAAATTTCATATTCTACAAGTTGGAGCTTATGATCAAGTAATTACTGCAACAAGTTCAATAGATTTGGACATAAGACTCAGAGAATCGAGCTATAGTCTAATAACATCAAGAGAGTAGTTGAAGGTCTCAAAGTGTATATGGAGCCTCGAGGAGAAACATTCCTCAATTACGTCCTTGGTAACAACATTTCAGGCAGAATTGAACCATAATAGAGCCGAGGTTCAAGAGTTGATGCACGAACATGAATTTTATCATCACCAAATCAATAGCTTGATGAAAATATTTATAGACATGAAGATAATGTGGAAAAGGAAGGATACTTGAAATAAGCTACTAAGTAATTCAACCACCAAAGAGATGAACTCTTTGATTTTAATTTACAATGGATACTTTTACCCATTCTTAGTCTTCAATACACGGGGCTTTAAAAGTGGAATGTACAAGTTATGGAAAGCTAAAAGTTCTTGTTCAATATCCTCGAGAGTCATTTGCCGAGTTGTACAAAGTTGAAAATGAGTAGTAATTGTTTGAAGTGTTTTTTGAAATATAGTTTCTATCTCATGACATTTTTCTTTTTATAGAAATATTTATTAAAAAAAACTAAGAAAAGGGTAAAAATTGAGAATGTATTAAAAGGGAAGGGAATACATATATATTTTATTTAGATACAAATCCCTTAAATATATATTGAAGTTCGACAATAAGTTCTTAGCCCCATAAGGTGAAAATTAAAAGAGTTATTTGAGTAGTTCCAAAATAAATTGAATGAATGAAAACACTAAACGTTCATCCAATGGTCAATCGATCAGAATCTAGACCATCTATCACCTTCAAGAGATCTATAGAAGCAAGCAACAACATGGAATGGGGATTTCCTCTTTTGCATACCTACATGTTTCTCATTTATGAGTGAGGGCGTGACCAAGAGTAGTATTTTTTTATTTTGTTCCTACTTTCGTGTTCATGTAGATGACCTCTCCTTTAGTGATATTATTGTCAATTTGCAAGTTTCATCTTTCAAGTGTTTCTTAGGACATGACTCTAGAGCTTCATTGGTTTGTAGTCGAGCACATGTTAAGATCTTTTGTTGCATTTTTTTATTGTTTTACCATTAAAGTTCGCATTGACCTCATGATTGCTATATAGTATATGGCCTTTCCACTTTCTCACACATCCCACCCTGCAAAAATTTACTTAGATGCCAAAATGCAATAAAAAGAAGAGAATTTTCCTTGTTAGTCAAATCTCTCTTCAATGGTTTTTGTGTATCTTTTACTTTGTATCCATACTTATTTTATCATTTTTTACTTTTGTACATAGTTTTTGTTGTTTTAAGTTGAACAAATGTTTATCGGATCAAACATGGTTAATGTTAATGGTTGTTAAAGGAAATCTTATTTAATGACTATTCAATTACATATCTTCTACTATTGGTTAATATTTCTAATTTCATAACATGAATACATATTCAACAATTAAGTTATGTAATAAAAGATTCAATTACAAAAGTTATAAATGTGATCTTTAAGGTCACTTGTCATGCAACCTAGAGGTCATAATTAGGTGACAATTTCAAACCATGTTAAGATCAATTCATTAATTTTTCGAGATGCCTTCACTACTTTAACTAATCATTAATGTATTGGGATATTTGGTTCATTAATAGGATGAATATCATTTATTTATTTGTTCTTACATGAAGGGTATTTTAGTTACTCATCTTACATAGGGTTAGTGTGGTGTGGTTACTCATCTATAGTTTATAAGTTAAATACAGCTAAGACTCTATAGTAATGTAAGACCAAAATCTTAGAGAACAAACTAGACTAATTTGTTGCTTTTCTAAATAAATTCATGTTTAGGCATATAGTAGATACGTTTTCTTGTTTCTTTTTATTCAAGGTCATTGTTTCTAGCTGCATGACTCTTTCATGTCACCTACCATTCATTGACTAGGGAGAGGGTTAAGTTGCACCAATATTGGTGTGGAATCTACTCAAACTTGAGCAACTATAAACTGTGGGATAACATTCCCAATACTTCTCATCAGTGGCCTATAAGTACGAGATGTTGATGTTGATGTTTTTTTCTAGTGACACTTTCATTCCAAAATATCAAGGTATTATGGCAATCATTCGAGAGATAGTTAAGTTTCGCTTTCCTTCAATTTTCATTGCAATTTTACTTTAGTCGAGTATGGATGTAACTAGTTATTTTTCTTCATTGTCATGGCATGCCAACCACTTCCTCTTTGAAACTTGATATTACCGTTTTCCAACATAGAACCTTTTGCTTGGGAGGAGGACAAGGAACGGTACCCTTTGTTTACACCTTCCCCTTTAAAATTCAAGCATCAATTCAAACCTATTCCATGCAAATTGAAGTTGCATCTACCATTTCTTTTTTTGGTGATCGAAAAGTTATTGTAAGAAATTTTTTTGTGCATTTTCCAAATGCATACATGATGACGAGGTTCATCTAAAATGACAAGTTCAACTAAAATGACAATTGCACGCATTTTTTTTTTACTCCATTAAGGGATGTGATGCTTCATTGTTTGTTGATGTGGCTAATGAATGATTTTCCACCTAGAATGAACTCACTTAATGTTTTACCTAGATCATTAGTATTGTTAGGTGAGGAGGTAACTCCTCAAATGAAATTGTGTTATTCATTTAGGATGTTCATTATTATATACAAGAGGGAGTGACTTTTGAGTTTCATGTCCCAATGAATCTCCATTTCCTCTATTATCTATTACACTAATTACAATTGTTCACCCAATCCCTATGATTAGGTGTCAACATTCCCCCCCTTAATCTAAAGGGATGTTGGTGAGTCCAAGCATCATTATCAATTGTTCAAGCTTTTCTCCTTGAAGCGCTTTGGTGAAGATGTCTACAATCTCCTCGTTAGTGGAACAATGGTGAAGATGGATTGTTTTGGCCTCAACATGATATCGAATCAGATCATATTTTGTATTGATGTGCTTCGTTCGATCATGGAACTTTGGGTTCTTCGGCAAATTTATTGCTAAGGTATTTTCAATCATGAGTGGAGTGAATTGTACTTGTTTTACATGCAAATATTCCAGAATTTTCTTCATCCACACAATTCCTTTTGTTGCCTCAGTTGCTGGCACATATTCTCCCTCTGTTGTGGAATCTGCTGGAACTAATTCTTTGCATGATCTCGAGGAGATATCTCATGATCCAAGACTCATAGCATAACCCGAAGTAGATACCCCAGTTTCTTTGTCTCCATCAAAGTCTGAATGAGAGTATCCAATAATGGCCCACCTGTGTGTACTTGAGTCCAAAGTCTTGAGTTCCCTTCAAGTACTTTAGAACTCTTTTTGAAGTAGACCAATGTCCCTCACAAGGATTTTGCATAAACCTGGAGAGGATTCCAACATGAAATGAAATGTGTGGTCTCATAGTAGTGAGGTAGTTGATGTGAGATTTAAGTTTTGTTCCATTGGAGTAGTGGGAGGATTTCATTGAGTTATGCCAAACCTGTTCAACAGATCTCCAATGTACTTCTTTTGAGAAAGGAATATGGACTTCAAATGTTGAGTTACTTCAATACCAAGATAGTAATGAACATAGCCCAAATCATTCATTTCAAAACCTTTCCTCAATTCCTTCTTTATCGATGCAATGTAGCTCTCATTGTTACCGCTCATCAAAAGGTTATCTACATATACCACAAGATATACAACTATTTTTCCAACGTTCTTGGCCAACAAAGTTGCATCATCAATATCAAAATGTTTGAAATTGAGTTTCAGAAGATGCTCAGTTAATTTTTCATACCACACTCGCTCTGCTTATTTGAGGCCATAGAAGGATTTCACAAGTTTGTGTGCTTTATGCTCATGTCCTTTCACAACAAATCCTTCAAGCCCTGACATAAAAATATTATCTTTTAGATCTCCATTCAATAAAGCAGTGTTTACATCCATTTGATGGACTTTCCAATAGTTCTGAGTTTCCTCATAATCAACCCATTCCTTTTGTGCAAAAAAATTTGCCACAAGCCTCGCTTTGTGCTTGTCAAGTGAGCCAATAGATTTATACTGGTTCTTATAGACCCACTTGCAACAAATTGGTTTGGTTCCCAATGGAGGATGAACCAGCATCCAAGTGCCATTATTTATCAAGGAATCATACTCCTTTTGCATTGCTTCTTTCCATTCATCATGGGAAGAAACTTCTTTGAAGGAAGTTGGTTCAAAATCTGTAGACAAATGCAATTCACAATCATAAGAAACATCCATATCAATAGGTGAATGAGAGTCAACTACATCACCTCCATTTTGTCAGGTTGAATTTCTACTTCCTATCTTTCCAACCTCATGAGGATGAACACTTTCAAGTTTTTTTGTGAGCCACTTTAGGGGACCTTTCTCAGATGGTTCAGGTTGTTCTGTTGATTGAGTTAGGATTGAATCAAGACTGAGTCTCCCAATTCTGTCAATAACATCAGTCAAAGTATCATCGATTGTTAAAGTTTCATTCAGGGGAGAGAGTGCTTCAGAAGAAGATTCCATAGGTTGATCTAGTATAGGAATCCCCCCTTCAAGATGTGGAATTTGATTATCAAATTATTCAAATGATTTTCATTTGCGATATGTCCAAGCGATCAAGTTGCCACTCAACAACATTGTGAGTTTTGGATGATTCAAGAAACATTACATCTCTATATACAACAAACTTTTTATTGACTTCATCATAGAGACGGTATGCTTTGGAGGTGTTTGAATATCCTAGGAAGATACACTTATGACTTTTTGCACCAAGTTTGTTTCTATGTACCTATGGTATCAAGGCATAATAGGTGGAACCAAAGACTGTGAGATGCTTTATTGAAGGAATACACCCATACCACATTTCATAAGGAGTCTTGTTTCTAATAGCATTATATGGATATCTATTCTTTACATATACAACACATAGAATTGCATCAGCCCAAACCATCAATTTTACATTTTTGAAAAATGTCATGGAGTGCACCATATTTAAGATTCTCCTATTCATTGTTTTAGCTACTCCATTATGTTGGGGATTATAAGGCACAATTGTTTGATCCATGTTGGCAAAGATAGTTTTCAAATTCATTTCAAGTGTATTATTTTCATTATCTATGTGAATAGAGCCACTATGAGATTGTGCATTATTTTCAATTCATGTATGAAATTTCTTGAATGTTTGAAAATCATAAGATTTTTTCTTCAATAAATAAACCGAACACATTCTCGTGTAGTCATCAGTAAATTTCATCATATATTTATTTCCATTTGTAGAAGGAAAAGGTGTTGGACCACATAAATATGAATGAGTGAGTTCAAGTTTTCTATGTTCTCTAGAATATGAATCATGAAAAGATTGTTTGGTATTCTTTCCTAGAATGAAAGCATCACATTGCTTAAGTTCCTAGGAATTGTAGGAAAACTGGTAACACCATTTTTCTTCAAAAAGAAGAGGTTGTCATAGTTTAAGTGTCCAAATATAGCATTCCATAATAAACTTGATGGAAATGTACCTTCTTCATAATGAGAATTGTATGACAGATTTTGTGCATGAGCAGAGGTACCCTACAAATTGAGAAGCCTTTCTTCTTCTATCCCCATCATGACAAGTGAGTGGTATAATGATTTTCTCACCTCAAGCTTTCCATCAAACATATGAATGGAGTGTCCTTGCTGGTAGATGTGGACCAAGGACAGCAAGTCTCTCCTCAATTGTGGAAGATATAGAACATGATGCAGAAGAGAGTTTAGAAGACCATGCAATTTAAGCCTAATTGTGCCAAGCCCGATTGCTTGAGTTTTGATTTGTTTGCAAAGTACACTGCTCCATCAAAATTGTAAGGAAATTATTCAAAAAAATATCTTCTAAAAGTTATGTGGAAAGTTTCTCTTGAATCAAGAAACCAATCATTTTTCCAAGGAGCTTTACTCCAATATTAGAGTGTGCCACAACATAGTGAGTGGATTCAGGTGCTTTACCTTTCTCTTTGTCATTAGTTTTACCTTTCGATTGGTTTCTTTCCTACTCAATTGTTTCCCAAGGCAACTTGCATTGTATATCATGTTATCCATCTCTTTTGCAGCATATGCAGCGCGGATCTCACTTTTCTCCTTAAGAGTGTCTCCCCCTCTACGTCTCAAATTTCTTCCTCTTCCTCTTTGACCATCTCTTCCTTTGGATGAATATTGAGCAATATTGTTCTCTCTATGTTCAAGACACACAACCTCATGAGAAAATGGAGGAGTTTTCTACTTCCCAAAAGCTTTCTCTCTTTCAACATTTTTTTTCGCAAGAGATTCAAAGGTAATATCTTTGAGGTTTCCATTTTCTTGCAATGACTCAGGATAATTTGAGTAAGTGGGATAAAGGGCATTGAGAAAAGCTATCAGAGGAATGTTGAGTTCAACATTATTGAATTTGATATAATGCATAATAGGTTTTACTTCTGATGCAAGACTAAGAGGATCGTCATTTTGTAACTCAAGGGTGAACAATTTAATCATGAGTTGAAAAACTTCAAGTGGAGAGTGTGAGTCATAGAGTTCCTTCAGTTTTTCTAAGGCTTCAAAAGCATTTGAAAATGGAAAAATATGACAACTCACCTCTTCATTTATTGATGCTGCAATCAATGCATAAACCTTGCTATTATTATTTTCCCAAATGGAAAATTCCTTGTTTGAGGTAGGTTGTTCTCGCTCTTTCTCTCCTCTCCAACACACATTCCTTTCCACGACTCATTAAAAATGATAGTGTGTTTGATTTTAGTGGACCACTTACAATAATTTTCCTTGCAGGTGAGAACCATTCCCACAAGAAATATTTGTACTATAAAAAAAATACTTCTACCAATGTATAAAATTTGCACTTCTTGTTGTATAAAACGCAGTTATGGTGTAAAAAATTACAATCTAATGGATAGAGGAGAGGTATTATATGGGGAGGGTATTATCTAGGTTAGAGGTTATTATATGTGGGAGGTATTCTTTAGGGGAAGAGTTATATTGTGGAGGGCATATATGATACCAAGCAGTCAATGTATGACCGGTGCATTGTTTAAGACAACAAGTGGTATTCGTTGTGTGGGGGTATGGAGCATATTCGCTCGGTGGGATTATGGAGCATATCCGCGCGGGATTATGGAGTGTATTAGTTGAGAGATATTCGATTCTAGTGGAGGAATGTGATGCCACACTACAATATCGCAACATGGGAGGTGAATACACAGTCACGTGGTATCACAGTGGTATGTGGTATAGCTGATGGGTTGGAAACCATGTATCATTGTTTCCAGAGTGTGGTATGGTGGGTGATACCATATCGTTGTGTTGTGCAGTTGAGAGGAGTTTAAAACTGGTGAGGCAGTATGGGAATGCAATACATGAGGGAAGTGCAAAGCCAACGTTCAACAAGTCCATAATTCGAACTCAGATTTCACAATAATGGCTAATGAACAGTCAATTTAGAAACACAGTCACTACGCCATTCAATCGACTATAAATCTTCATCAATGTATGAGCTTGTTAACTGGATTTTGATCATTAAAATCACTTACCAAATGCCATCAATATTCAGAAAGAGTCTAAAAATGCACATTGCAGTCCCACATAGGTAAACATTAAAAATTAAACAAAATAAAATAAAATTACAAAATAAGCGAAAAATAAATATTTTTTATTTTTATTTTTATTTCTTGTTTGGTTTGTTTGTGACACTGTGTCATAATATGCTTTCTTTTTATATTATGTTGATTAGTCTAATTTGTAATTTTGATCTTCTTATAATTTGGTTTTTTTTTCATCACATGTTGTGTTTCTTTATGTTGTGTTTTATTGTCACTTCTACTTTCTTTAATTCACTTTTTCCTAATGCCAATAATCATTGATGAGCATTCCCTATTGTTACAAAGAAACGTGAACATGAATTTGGGAATTACTTATCAATAATGTACCCACTTTCCTCATGAAAACTAGAAACAATTCAAATCTTATTTCTTCCCTCACTATAGTGCCTGTAGGATTTGACCTTGATTCACTAGTGTGAAGGCTCCTTCTCTCAATAGTGGATTTATCATCCTCCCCCTATTTTCTTTTGAGTTTACTTTCCCTGTGCGAGGCCCCTACGGATTAGTATTCTCCATCCATGATGACTTCACATTCTCTTCCTTAATATTTCATACCTTGTCCTCATTCTTGCATCCCCTTTACCTTTTTACCATTCCCCATTCTCAGTTTCATGATATCGAGAGAGTTTTATGAGTTCTAGTTTGCATGATGAAAACCACCCTATGGATTCACCTATGTTGATGCACATCAACAATTTAAAAAATTGGCTAGCCATAACAGGTATATCCCGATTGTCAACTCCATCTATAAAAGTGTGATATGACTTTTCCATCATGGCCCTCCTCCAAATGAAAAGGGCTCCCTAATTATTTTTAAAGAATGCACTGAACAACAAGTGGGTTTGTCATGAAGAATTTTGTTCCTTGCCACCCCTTGGCATGGTCCATAAGTTAAAAAGTTAATTTTGAGAACCTCTTTCAACCCGATTGTTATTCAAGTTCACACTTATATTATTAAAAATAACTTCTCCCCATTTTCTCTAAGAAACGAAAAGAATAATATTCATTGGAAATCGAAATAATTCATGTTCTTTCCATTGAAGTTCCAATCCATAGAGGATTCCTACAATGATTATTTCATTGTTCTTTAATGAATTTTTGAAAATGTTATGATTAAACTACATTTGAATAGGCTCTAGGCCCTTTGGTCCTCCATCACACTATTCATTGTAATTAATATTGGCATGTATAACTGATTGAAATTTTTATATCATATGAAAATGTTGAAGTCAAAGTATTTTCCCCTACCAAAGTATAGAAGGGGGCTTACACCTGTTAAGGTTTTCACCACTACAATATGAGCTCTGATGAGCCTCATAAATGGGTAATTATATGGGCTCATTTTACCTCCTAACCTAGTAAAATGAACCATTCTTTTAGCTTATTGTATGATTTTCTCATTATATTTATGCTTATAGGGTGAGTTGAGTTAGTTATTATGCCATGTGGTCTAACATGTATTTAATGTAGATTATTGATGGATTTCGATGTCAAATTCAAGGATATAGTGGTCAAACTGTAGCAATAACTTGAAGTACACAGAGGAGAGGACTTCTAGGAGGGAATCCCCCTCATTTATTTCTCCTCACTTCAAATTCCCCTTCATTCAGCTCAGAGTACAAGCAGCCGAATCATGCACTAGAAGGCAGCCGAGCAAGTGGAAGATGATTGATAACTACCTCAAGTTTTGGGAGCCAAGCCTCCCTTATTTTAAGGAAGTTGTTGGTAGATTCAGAGGTATTAGTAGAGATGTGTAGGGCCTCACTAGGGTCGACTTTTTTTTTTCTTGTGTAAGCTCTCCTCAAAGTTCGAGCTTGCTATTTTATGACAGTTTTATGTAATCTTGCTATTTTTTCATAATGAAGATGGAATCCTTTTTGAGCTAGCACTGAGTTACCTCAAAGGGCTAAAGCTCTTGGATTAGGGTCCAATAGAAGTAGCCAAACTTCTCTTTACTTGTATTTGTATGCTTTACTTCAATTTGTAGATTAGTTTGTTGTTAGATGTATTTCTCTTATGGTTAAGTATAGGCTGCTTTTGATGATTTAGTAGCTTAAGTCCATTTGTGTTTTCTGTTGTAGGTTAAGTAGTCATCAGAGAAGATTCAGAAGGCCAGAAACAATTCCTTGGCCTCTCGTCCTCCCTCTAGGACCATGATTTGAGGCAAAGAATCTCTTGCTGCCCCAAAAACACAAATTTTCCTCATTGCTAGGACTTATAGTTTTTGCAGCTCTCTAGTAGGTTGATAGTCTAGTTTTGCTTTTCTTTAGATATTCTTTGTCATGTTCACTTCCTAATTTGCAGTATTCCTTTCGCATGCTTTACTTTATTACGTCATTTCCTAGCATTTCCTTCCATACATCATAGTTTAGGCCATTTTAATGCAAAAGTCTGTTTTTCCTAGGATGCACTCATTTCATTGGTTGCTTGATTTTCTTGGTTGACTATTAGTTTCTATGCTGCAGATCTCTTCCAGCAGTAGGCTAACCTACCAGCAATCACACCCTCCATCTGATTCATGCGCTATAGGTCTCCCAAACCTCACTTCAATTCTACCCTAGTTTCCTTCATTTTTCATAGAACTTCTTCCACTCTCCTTGAGCAAACTCAATCATATTTCTCTCTTCTAGTGATTCATGGTAGACCTTAGGTGCCCTAACACCTCATTCGAACCTTCATACACATTTTCCACCCACTCTCACACCCTCAAAATAGTGAAAATGTCTCTCGACCTCCTGTAGTTTCCTTGTTTTCCTCCTGTAGTTTTTCAAAGTAGGCTTTCTTTTGAAGGTTGAGTCCAGGAAAAGCCTCTAGAAGGCCACCTAAGACCTCAGAGGACCTATCTAGAGAATCCTACATCCTCTCAAGCTCCAAAACTACCCTCTAATTCCACCTATTCGCTGCCACACTCACACACAATAAATTATTTGCATGTTAAATTAACATAAAAACACATAAATATCCAAAAATATGTTTTTTTCTTATTTACTTCTAGAAATAGCATTATTAGATGTTGTTTACTTCCTTGAGTATGTAATGGAATTTCTTTCATGGTTTTCATTGTGTTTTTGGCAAAAGTATAATTAGCTTATTAATTAGGGTTTACTAGGTTTTGCTTTACATTCGAGTCTTTCTCCTTTGTGGAGTCAGAATAGCATCTGTAGAGTAATCTTGCTTTCCTTTGATCACACATAGAGCTGCTTCTAAAAGTTTGCTTGAGCTCCTAGTGATCTAACGCCATCTGACCAAGTGACAACATGCAGTGAGAACTAGTACTTATGCATATGGCATCGACGCTTCCAAGTTTGTTATGAACTACCGGGTTGATAAAAGTAAAGTTGGTAGTCGAGGAGTTGCAACATTCTTGCTGCAATACTAGCGCTCACCACTTATTAGCGTCGTTTCCAGGGAAGCCTCATAGTATTCTGTGATTACTGCTTTCTTCTATTTCATATTGCAACATTCTGCTAATAGTTTATTTCGGAAAAATTAGACTAGTCATTTCTTTTCTTTCAGTTCTGCATTTCCTTGCTTTCATTTTCAATTCTACAAATGTCCATTCAGCAAGTTCATTTCAGCTAGTTGCAATTTGTTTTTTTGAATCATAATTTCAATTTCTACAGGTACTTTTAGTGTGGGGAAAAATAAACAAAAAACCAACCAAAAATATTTCCTTTCATGTCTCGTAGGAGTAGAGATAGCTTAGGAAAAAAAATTTGCAACACCCGCACTACTTCACACAATCAACCTTCTCTCTTCTTCGGTGGCTATAATGAAGAAGAATTCTTAAGTGAACATTCACACATATTTGAAGAACCTATAGCGGAAGAAGAAGAAGACAACATTACTCTGGAGCCAATGGTTGAAAAAAAAATGCTAGGGGAAATGGAGAGAGAATAGAGGGTACTTTCCCCATTCGGGAGACCAATGGGGACATCAAAATGAAGAATATAAGTCCTTCATCCCTACCTCACTTCCATGGTCTAACTACAGAATATCCTGACACCTTCTTATTTGAGTTTTCTATCATTTGTCGAACTTATGACTATGCAGAAGAGGAGAAAAAGTTGAAACTATTCCCCTCTAATCTCAAGGACATATCATTGTGCTGGTTCATGGGATTACTTGGAAATAGCATCACAACTTGAGCTCGGACGGAGCAAGCATTTAACAACAAGTATCGAGACTATTTTAGGTCAAAAGATACTAAATAAGAAATCTTACGAATGACCATAGGAAGTGATGAGTCCCTCGAAGACTATGAAGAGAGGTTCGAGCTGAGTTACAAAAGGGCAAGGTGTACACGTGACCTTGAGTCTCTAAAGTTGGTCCCCCTTAGGGGAATTCAGGATGACCTTTTAGAAACCCTCCATCTACTAGCCGAGGGAGACATCTACCAACTATCCTATGGGGACATAAAGCGTGCTTTTAGAAACCATTCTAGAGTAGCTAGAAAGAAAGGTAGGGGGAGTCAACCCATAGCTAATACCTCTTCTCCTAATTCATACATTAAAGGTGAAATTGGAAACATGTTGGAAGACTTCAAGAGTGAGATGCTAGAGACTCTTTCCATGCAAGTGGATACCTTACATATCAAAAGAAAACAAGAGGAAGGAGAGAGGGCTTTGGCCACTTTTTTCCCTAGATGCACCAAGAGGCATTCTAGGAATGAATTCCCATTGAACTGTATAGAGGTTTGTTCAATCTGTGAAGAATATCATTCTACAGATAAGTGCCCTTCCTTGCGTGGACTTAAAGCTGTATACCAAGGGACCGAAGGAGTCACTGAACAGATCTATTACATAAACCAAAGGAGGTCGCATGGACCTAGACCATACCAGTAGGGGATGCAAGGGACATCTTAGGCATACTACAAACCCAACCAAGTCACCTCTATACCTTCTTGGGGCCCCCATCCTCACCCTTCCTAGTCCACGCCTCCTCCTTGGTCCTTCACATCTCAATATCATGCCCAACTAGCCACCCATTCATTTCAATCCTATGCTCAGTCACAACCTTAGTGGAATGCATCTCATAAGGGGTGGAGGCCCAAATACAACTCTCTTCCCGATATTCTCCCCCCACCACCTGCTCAACCACAATTGTTACTCAAGGAAACCCAAAATGCCTGCCCAGCCAAAACCGAACCTAAATAACAGACAGGCTCAACAAGTGTATAGTGGGGAACCATCATGACCAAATTATGTTGTGGAGATTCGAGAAATTAACTTGCGATCTCGGAAAGTCCTCCTAGATAGCCACTCTACACCTAGGGAGGTTGAGGAAGATAAAGAGGAAAGCGAACCTAAATCAAATCCACCCTTTCCTCAGAGACTATCCATGAAAATCCAGCCTACCATAGAATAGACTGAACTCCTTGGAGAATTGAAAGATTTATGTGTGAAGATACCACTTCTCCAAGCCATAAAATATGTGTCTATCTACAATAGGTTGATCAAATAGAAGTGCTTTAGGCACCCAGGAAGCTGCAAGAGAGATGCCCCAACCATCAATGCCATAGGACAACTGTCCAACTTGATGTTGGGGTAGATAATTTGTCCAAAATATTTGGACCGTGGAAGCCCATTGATGTCCACATCAATGGCACAATGGTATCACATACATTGATTGATCTCGGAGCTGCCATTAATGTGGTGAAAAAGGAAACAATGCTCAAACTTAACCTTCGAGCCTCCTTAAGCAAGACCACAATAGTGTTGCAACTAGTAGACTGCTCCACAGTGACCCCTGAGGGGATTGTGGAAGATGTGATGGTCTCTATTGATTCTTGGGAGTACCCTACCTATTTCTTAGTTCTCTAGCCAAAGGAAAAGCTCACTGGGTATCCTCTCATTCTCAGAAGACCCTGGTAGGCTACAGCTGATTCCTACATCAGTTGTTGGGCTCGGAACATGACCATAAAGAATTGGCACATGTCTAAGCAGTTAATCCTATATCCCCCTGCCCAACTCTTTCTAGAACATGATCTACCTCTCTAGTTGGAGGAGGAGGATGAAGATGAAGTTTATTCTGCACCACTTTGTACCTTAGAAATCACCATGGGGGGGAACCACAAGATGAGGATGATATGATTGAAAATTTGATTCAGAATCCACCTCCCAATGTATCACCATTAGAAGACATAGTAAGAGAAACCCAAAAAAACCCCTCAACTGATCTCTATGTCGCTGACCCCACTTCTCGTCATGTTAAAAATATAGAGTTCGGCCCAGAAACAACATTGAAAATCAATCAACCCTATCTACTTCCCAGTAGAAGGAGCTATGCAGCATACTGAGAAAACATGTAGATGCCTTCGCCTAGAGTTAAAGGAGATTAAGGGAGTGCACCCTTCAATATGTACTCCTCATATATACATCAAGGAAGATTGCAAGCTAGTTAGGCAGCCTCAAAAGAGGATGAACCAAGCACTTAAAGATATTGTTAAGGAAGAACTACAGAAATTGCTTGATGTAGGTTTCATCTATTCCATCTTTGACAATGAATGGGTCTCTCCTTTGGTGCTAGTGCCAAATAAAAATGATAAGTGGAGAATCTGTGTCGACTATCGAGAATTGAACAAAGTGACTAAAAAGGACCATTTTCCTTTACCTTTCATAGATCAAATGTTAGACGGTCTCATAGGGAAAAAGTTTTTCTCCTTCCTAGATGGGTTTAACGGGTACAATCACATTCAAATCAACCCAAAATCCCAATATAAGACCACTTTCACTTTTCTTTGGGGTACCTTTGCATACTGTGTCCTTCCTTTTGGTTTGTGCAATGCTCTAGGCACTTTCCAACAAACAATAAGGTAATGGTATTCTAATCATAACTTTGTATGTTGATGATGTATTATATATGGGTAGTAGTTCTAAGATGTATGATAAATTCAAAGTTGCCATGATGAATGAATTTGACATGGAAGGTCTAGGCCTCATGAAATATTTTCCAAGAATGGAGGTTTATGAAAGAAAGTATGAGATTTTCATTTGTGAGACAAAGTATGCACAAGATATGTTAAATAAATTTGATATGATTGATTGTAATCCATCCCCTACTCCAAGTTCTCATGGAGTTGTGTTATGTAGAAATGATGATTTTGATTTAGTTGATGAGAAAACTTACAAAAGTATTGTGGGGAGCTTGATATTTCTAACCCACACAAGACCTAATATTACGTATTGACTTTGACTTGTTTCAATGTATATGAAAAATCCATCTAAAATACATATGAAGAAATTTTAAGTAATGTGAAAGGCACTCTAAATTTTGGTATTTATTGCTACTCTTCTCAAAATTTCAATCTTATTGGATTTAGTTATTAAGATTTGGGAGGTAGTATTGATGACCTTAAGTCCACATCTCCACATTTGGAAAATGTTTCTCTTTTTGTTCTAGTTTGATTACCTAGAGCTCAAAGAAACAAACCATTGTTTCTCCTCTCATCCACACAAGCAGAGTATGTTGCAATTACCTCAGCATGTACACAAGCTCTTTGGCTCAGAATTTATTTTAGAAGATATTGGAGAAACGATAATTGAACTTATAGTGATTTATTGTGATAATGTAAGTGGAATCAAGTTATAAAAGAACCTAGCTCATCACAACAAGATAAAGCATTTTGACATGAAATATCACTTCATTCACGATTTGGTGCACATGAAGTATATTGAATTGAACACATAAATACTAGGGGATATATTCACCAAAGAAGTTACAAAAGATGAGTTTTTGGCACTACTATATAAGATAGTAAACCCTCATTAAGCATTAAAGGGGAGTTTTCAAGATAATGCTTAATCATGTCATGTAATTTCTGTTGGAAATAATGCTTAATTAGTTATGTAAAATGTTGACAAAGTAGCCCACAGATTTTGTGTTCACTCCAAAATTAAAGGAGAAGATTGTTAGGGTGGTCACCACTGGAAAGTGCTATAAATTAGGTGTAATTTCAGTAGATTTGTTTCGGAGTTGATTTTAGTAATAGTTTTACTATATAAGAATGTAGTTAATAGTTGAATTAATATATAAGATTTGCAACATTTATTAGCTCACACAGTAACTGCGTTTTTTAATTGTTTTATCTCTTTTTTTTATGTATTTTTTCTTCATAGTACTGTTGGCTTCTCAATTGGGTTGAAACAATACATTTCATATTCTACAAGCGGTATGAGACCAGGTAAAATTATTTTGGGTTAAAGTTGTATTGTTGGAATTTCGCCAAAGTTAATCATGTCAAATTGTAACCAGATGCTAGTTCCAGAATTTGATGGGAACGATTATGATTATTGGTGCATTAAGATGCTAACCTTTTTGATTGGAAAAGATTTGTAGGAGATTGTTGAATGAGGATATGAGGAGCCAGCTGATTGGAATGCTCTTACAACGAATGAAAGAACAACAAGAAAGGAAGCAAGGAAGAAGAATGCTCAAGGTTTGTTTCACATTTAGATAGCTCTTGATAAGAGCTTATTTCCAAGAATATGAGGAGCAAAAACTACCAAAGCTGCGTGGGAGTCTCTAGAAGAATCTTACCAAGGTAGTGATCAAGTTAAGGTGGTCAAGCTTCAGACATTGAAGTGAGAGTTCGAGAATTTGAAGATGCAAGAAGTTTAAAGTATGAGTGACTATTGTGTGAGAGTCAAAGATGTGGTCAATAAAATGGCTACACTTGGAGAAGTTGTAAGTAATGAAGTTTTAATTAAAAAAGTATTGAATTCTTTAACACATATATGGAATCATGTTGCAATAATCATGGAAGAAGGTAAGGATTTAACAAAACTACAGTTTGATGAATTGGTTGGATCTTTGATGTCTCATGAAGAAAGATTGAAGGAAACTTTGGAAGCTGTAGAGAAAGCTTTTTCCTCTAAATTACAAATTACAAAGAATGGAGATGCAAGTAGCAGCAGTACCAAAAGCCATCAAGGTGAAGGTAAATGGCAAAGCCAAAATTATTCAAGAGGTAGAGGAAGAGGTGTCTTAAGTCGAAGAGGTAGTTTTAGAGGAAGAGGTAGAGGTAGATTTGATAAGAGAAATGTTCAATGTTACCATTGTAAGAGGTATGGTCACTTTGAAAGAGAATGAAGATTGAAAGAAGGTAAAAATGCTAATTATGCTCAAGAAAGTGGTGAGTATCCTCGATATCACTTATTTTTATCTTATACCAAAGGTGAAAATAGTAGTAAAGATGTTTGGTACCTAGATTCTGAATGCTCTAACCATATGACAAGGAATGAGAAGTTGTTTTCAGCAAAGGATGGAAGTTTCAAATCCAAGATCTAGCTTGGTGATGATAAGTCATTGGAGCTTGCTGCCAAAGGAGCTATGGAGGTCCAAAAAAAAGAAGGTATAAAGAGTATTCATGACATTTATTATACTCCACAATTGAAGCATAATTTGTTGAGTGTTGGGTAGCTCTATGAGAAAAATTATAAAGTAGTCTTTGAAAATAAGACATCTACTATCTATGATAAGAATAAGGGAAATGGGGTGATCACTGTTGTGCCTATGACAAGAAATAGGATGTTTCCCTTGAGGTTTGATGAACATAATAGCAATCTTGCTAATATGGCTTATGAGGATTCAAGTTGGTTATGGCATGTGAGGTATGGGCATTTAAATTTTCAGAGTTTGAAGTTTCTAACCGCACATGAATTAGTTTCTGGTTTTCCCAAGGTAGTAGAGCATAAGGAGGTTTTTGAAGGATGTGCTAAAGGAAAGCATGCAAGGGAAAGGTTTCCAAAGGGTAGTGCATGGAGAGCTCATCACCCACTTCTGCTTGTTCATTCAGACATATGTGGTCCTATGCAGACTAAGAGTTTGGGTAAGTCATCATATTTCATCACTTTTACTAATGATCACTCATGAAATTGTTGGGTATATTTTTTGAAGGCCAAACGTGAAGCCCTAGATACATTCAAGAAGCTCAAATCCCTTGTAGAAAATGAGAGAGGGTGTAAGATCAAATGTTTGTGGACTTACTGTGGAGGAGAATTCTTCTCAAAAGCTTTCCAGAGTTATTGTGATATGAATGCCATCAGGAGGCAACATACTACAGCATACACACCCTAGAAGAATGACATAGCTGAAAGAAAAAATAGTACTGTGGTTGAAATGGCAAGATGCATGCTACAAACTAAGGGATTCAACAACTCTTACTGGGGAGATGCAGTTGCTACAACAGTATACATCCTCAACCGTAGCCCCACGAGTGCACTGGAAAATATGAATCCTTATGAAGCTTAGTATGGAAAAATGCCTAATGTTAATCATTTCAATGTTTTTGGTTGTTTGGCTTATGTGCATGTACGTGATCAAAATAGAAAAATTTAGATGCAAAGAGTGAGTTATGCATTTTTATTGGGTATAGTGAGACAAGCAAGGCTTATAAATTGTATAACCCTCTAACTAACAAGCTTATTGTCTCAAGAGATGTAATTTTTTATGAGGGGGGGTTTATGGTCATCAAAAATGCCATGTTGAGATGACAAAATCTGTTTTGAATGATGATATAATTGTTGATAATGATCATGAGAACCCAACTAATGTTTCTTTACCTAGTGGCTTAACTCCACCAAGGATCCCTTCATCAATTTCTTCAACATCAAGTTCAAGTCCAACTTCTTCTCCAAGTTCTACAAGGAAGGTAAGAGGATTGAGTGAAATTTATGAGAGGAGTGCAAATCAAGCACATGAAGAAAGCCTAATAGGTGAGATAGTCAATTTTGCTTTATTAGCCAAGGCTGAATTTGAACCATCATGTTTTGAAGATGCATGTACTAATGAGGTTTGGATGCACACCATGCAAGAAGAGATGGATTCCATTCAAAGGAATGAAACTTGGAAGTTGAAAGAGCTTCCACATGACAAGAAAAAGATTGGCACCAAATGGGTCTATAAGACTAAATTTAATAGTGATGGGAGCGTTGAAAGATACAAAGCAAGATTAGTTGCTAAAGGATTCACACAGAAGTATGGAATTTATTATGAAGAGACATTTGCACCAGTAGCAAGACAGGAGACCATTAGAATGTTGATTTCATTAGTAGCTCATAAAAAGTGGAGCATACATCATATGGACGTGAAAATTGCCTTCTTGAATGGGTACTTAGAAGAGGAAGTATATGTGGAGCAGCCACAAGGTTTTGAAGTGGAAGGAAAGCACAATAATGTCTACAAGTTGAAGAAGGCTTTGTATGGCCTTAAGCAAGCACCAAGAGCATGGTATGCAAGGATTGATGGATACTTTCAAGAAAATGGCTTCTAGAGAAGTAAGAATGATCCTACCCTTTACTACAAACAAGAAGGTATTGATATTTTAATCATAAGTTTGTATGTTGATGATCTATTGTGTATGGGTAGTAGTTCTAAGATGAATGATAAATTCAAATCTGCTATGATGAATCAATTTGAGATAAAAGATCTAGGCATCATGAAATATTTTCTAGGAAGGTTTATCAAAGTAAGGTGTAGAGCCTCTAACTTACACCTAATTATCCATCATTACCTACAACTTTTTCTCACTTATCCCTCTCTTTTGCCCTATTTTCCTCATAAACTTACCCAGATCATTACATGTGATGTCTTTAAGCATGATTGGTTAACTTTGCTAAATGTTTGACTGTTTGTCTAGATTTTTGACAGATGAACAGAGTTTCCGCAGCTGTCTGGCAATTCCGTAGCCATTCAACAATTTCGCAACCTTTTCATTGATCTCCATGCTCCACGCGTCATTTTGAAAAACGAATCACATGGGCACGTGGGAATGAAGGTGTTGAAGGTTCCTGTGCTATTGGTTTTGTCAGCAATGCCACGCATACCTCCGGTCAACGAGGATCCAACTTCAGTCAACAAAGCCAGCTCAAACGGTGCTGCGTGAGCTGAAAGGTCACGTCACTCCAGATGGCAACTCCTCCACTCTACGCAGGTCATGGGAGACAGGATCCAACCTTGGATTCAACCTCCATGACGACCGTACCTTCCAGATCACCCACAGACCTATTGACGTGTTGCTGAACCATTTAATTAGCATGTTGTTAGTTAATTTCCAGTTTCATGTTTTACGCAGTAGGCAGTTGTTCATACGCTTATAAAATCTAGCGTCTGCGCATGCTTAGGGATTAGTTTTTAGTTGTTTTGTTTATGTAATTGCTACGCTTTTAGTGAGCACAAAAACTTTGTTTTGAAGCTGTTGTTTCAACACTTTTTTACTGTAATTTCTGCATTATCAATTAATAGAAGATTGTTGTTTTGACTCGTTTACGTAGCTGATCTTTCTTTGGGATTTGTGGATGGAGGGCCCCCGTTCATAACAGCCTTTGTACAGTAATTTACCTTTATATTCTTGCCATTTCCTTCTTTTGAATTCAGCAATTTTCCTTTTCTTTAACACATGTACATATTTGATTTACTTTCACTATCATTTCATTTCCAGCATTTACTTTAAACTGATGAGGACTGTTCTCTGCAGGTCTTAGCCCGAGATTGTGTGTCTTTGTGTATTTGCTTTATCTCTAATAGTATTTTCAGCTGTCATATTCATAATTGCTGCCTTTACTCTGTTTTCCTAGCTGATTTCTAGTTTAGTTTCTCAAGTTGTATGCTAACATATTGATGGTCTCTTTATCATAAGCTGTTCATCTTTAAGAGATCAGAATACTAATAAATTACAACTTGCTTTGCATACTTTTTAGACTTATTTCTAACTACTTCTTAATCGTGTTTCACATAATACCATATGTTGGAAGCAGAGAGTTAGAAGAGTTAAACATTATAACTGGTCTTTAAAATAGTTTTTCTTATCTTTTTATTGCAGCAACATGAGTAGTGACTAGTGCTATTAGAAAGTGGTTTTTCTGCTTTCCTTTCAGTTTCATTTCAAGTTATTTCTTTCAAGATTTTTCTTTGCAAGTTTAGAAGGTAGTTAGAAACCACCAGTAACACACACTCACTCATTTAGAAATCACCTTACACACACTATCACTCATATGTTTATAAAATCTCCATTCCATCTTAGGAAGATAAATTGACCACAAACAACATCCCCAAATGACAAAAAGATCTAAGAGGTTGCTTAAGTACATATAGTACACCTTCACTTCATCAGCTTACGAGCCCCGGGTTGAAAATTAATGAAATCAATTTAGAAACACTAAATTGACCAAACA